>PVKM010012894.1:0-31047 GCA_004027735.1 Carollia perspicillata | reverse complement strand
GGGTGGGAGGGGGTGTGCAGAGTGGAGGGGAATGAAGAGGGGAAATGGGACAACTGTAATGGCATAATCAATAAAATATATTTAAAAATAGTTAAGGTGGTGATAAATAGACAAGGGAAACTTTTGCAAAGTGTTTGAACAGGGGAAAGAGCTTATCTGGTTTATTTTTTTCTTTTTTCCTTTTTAGTTTTTTTAAAAAAATTCTCTCTACTTTCCAAATTTTCTATAATGAGCATACTTTTTAAAAGTAAACAAAAATGAATAAATAAATGCCCAATAGGAAAGCATGTCAGCAAAAGCTAAAACTTTTTAAAAAAATATCTTTCACTACTACCAGAAAAGGAGGATGGATTATAATGGGGACAATGGCAGAATTCATGAGACAATACATGTTAGTGTTACAGTAAACAGAAACAGCAGATGGATGTTAGCATTAAGATCTAGTTTTATCTGCTGACCATAAAAGAATGAATTCACCTCTCTGATCTTCGATTCTCTCCTATGTGGAATGGTAAATATTATATCTAACCATTGTATAATCTAGCTTTGCAGATGTCTTATTTGCTATTGTGTTATGTAAGTTGCAAATCTCACATAACTAAATATATGTTATCTTCTCTGGAATATAAAATAAGAAGCTGAATGAGAAGATTTAATGGTGCCTTTAAAATCCTTTTAGATAATCATGGGATAATTTAAACTTGACCACATGGTCTGTTAGTTATTTTATACTTGATTCTCATACTTCCAATGTCCTCAGTGAAAATAAATAAATGTCAGTGATTTTCAAGACTGCTGACAAAATACAGGGGCATGGTAAGGAGAAGAGAATAGAAAACTAGAATTTAAAGTCACTAAAAAAATGCTTTAGCAAGCACAAATAGCATAGATATATTATACAGGTTAAATCCTGATAAATGAACTCAAAGGAACTATCCTCCCTATCTAATTACCACTAAATATTGCTTTTCAGGGTTTCCCACGTGGTTAGAGTACAGACGTATTTTTTGTGGTATTGCAATTGATATCTGTTGCATTGGTAATTATCCTTTATTTTTAGTTCAAAGTTTTCTTGATGTTGTTTTTGTATGGGAGTTGGTAAGGGCACTAGCCAGGGAAAAAGCAAGGGGTTAAGGAAAGCAATCCCTCAGCCTGTTTTTTGAGTCTCCTGGAGCAAGCAGGAACCACAGGGCTGACTTGCAGACGTGGCACTGCTTCTGTGCAGAGACAATGAATAAAGGGGTACCAAAGCCAGAGTACTTGAGAAGTCATCAGAATTTCTCAAGTAAAGAAGTCTTATTCCTTACTTGAAGTAAAGAAATAAGAAGTCTTATTTTGAATGAAGTCTTCACACTCCTGAAATCCCTGGAGGCAATGCCACTCCTAATAGCTACCATGGCTTGTTGGGTTAGTCTCAGTTGTCTTTCCAGCGTTCTCTGTAAGTTGACTATCAGAGCTCTGCCAAAGATGCTTATACAAGCAAACCTTACTTTTTTAATCCATACCTGAGGATATGTTTTACTGATTTTAGAGAGAGAGGAAGGGGGGAAGAAAGAGAGACAGACATCGATGAGAAAGAAACATTGATTGGTTCCCTCCCCTATGCACCCTAACCTGGGATCAAACCTGCAACCCTTGGGTGTACACCACACACTCCAACCAACTGAGCCACCCGTCAGAGCCAAACCTTCTGTAACTGAGCTTCACTTTACTACTTCACAGATGTTGTGCTTTTTACAAAGTGAAGGTAAGATCCTCCACCAGCAAAATAATTATGACTCAATTGTGACACTTGCCTTATGCTTAGGGTCTGGAACTCAACCCTCACTATTTCTGAGGTATACCTTTACTTTATTTGGCCAAGAATGCCTAAAAATGTCCAGCATCACAGATTTCAGTTCAGTTTTAAGGCCTTTCCTAAGTAAGCTTGAAGTAAAAGATCAGAAACACATTTATTTGACCATCAGATAGTAATGCAATTCCCAAATGGCCTAGTTTGTTCTTTGAAGGCATGCAGTTTCGCCTCAACCACATTTTAGTGATTTGTTGGTTGGGCATGTCTTGCTAGGTTAACAGTATGACCTCTTCCTCCTGGCCACTTCAAATCCTTTTCTGAACAGACAAGGAGCAAATAAACAAACAGTTTCACCTCTTAGGAAGCCTACTCCAGTGGTAGACTTAATATACTCAGTAGAAAATATCTTGCCTGTTTACCCATGATCTTGTAGACAATTATTACTGAAAGTTTCTAAATAGCTTTGGGGGATCAAAGAAAACATTATAGTAGTAGGACTAATGCTTTTATATTAGACTATACATGAGAATGAAGAGGACATGCCTTTTAGACTTCGCTTATATTACCCAGGAAAGTTCCATTGTTTTTTTTTTTTCCTTTCTTTTTTATTGTTTATTCTTTTACACTTGTCTAGTTTTTTTCCCTTTTGCCCCCCTCCACCCAGCCCACCCCTCTTGCCCACAGTCAATCCCCTCTCTGTTGTCCATGTCCATGTGTCATTCATACATGTTCTTTGACTAGTCCCTTCCCCTTCCTTCCACCATTACCTCTGCCCCTCTTCCCCTCCTACAGCTATCAGTCTGATCCATGTTTCCATGTCTCTAGTTCTATTTTTCTTGTTAGTTTATTTTGTTCATGAGTTTCCAGTTACAGGTGAGGTCATTTACACAGTGAAATACTACACAGCGGAGAGAAGGAAGTCCCACCTTTCGCAACAGCATGGTTGGAACTGGAGACTAACTACTATGCTAAGTGAAATAAGGCAGTCAGTGAGAGAAAAATACCGTATGGAAAGTTCCATTCCAACACAGGGGGGAGAGCTGCAATTCTCTATCAGAAGGCCTAATAATATCCGTACTAGACTTCTCTTAAGCTTGTCCCCACCTCCCATTCACAGGCATTCCTTGTATTATTGCTCCTTTTTTAATTGCACATCACAGATGTTATGTTTTTTAACAAATGAAGGCAAGACCCTCCACCAGCAAAATGTTCTAAATTGCTTTATTGCAACACTCATTTCATTATGGGGGTCTGGTACCAAACATGCAGTATCTCCAAGGTATGCCTGTATACCTCCAAGCCAAAAGTATCAGCATGTGTGTATGTGTCCCTGTATATATGCATGGGCACATCTACTTCCACATACCCCAATTCAGGGACATTCAATTCTGTGTTTAAAGGTAAGTGATTATAATTATTTGAACAAGACAGCACAGAAACTCTACTCTTTTTGTACTCACAGCTCAAGAACCAGTGATGCAGCTGGATGTCTGCTGGGACAATGAGAAGCTAGCCTGCTATAATCTAAGCATATACTGACTGCAGAGTGGCTGTGTTACAGACTTACTTCACACACACACACACACAAAAACTCAGCCAGCAAACCTCTTTTCAGACATTTAAAAGGACTAGTTAACACACCTACCTTGAAAGACAATATTTTTCATGTAGAAAGGGAAAATTAAAATTTGTTCATTGAAAAACAGATTAAAGCCACAAAAAATGATTTTAGTTAGTTGTTTTAAAATTTGGTAAAAATAGCAGATTTAAATGAAAATTATATGCAATTATATCCCAACATCTTATGGCATCAGAAGAGACCTACATCCCTCTACCTATGAGCAAAAAAGAAGCTTTCCGTACTGCTGTGCATGCTGAAGCCAAGAGTGACATAGCTTCCTGAAAACTGGGTTCCAGCCTTAGACTTTGTCTTGTCCCCAACCCCAGGACCTGGACACTTTACAGGGGTGTCAAACTCATTTTCTCCGGGGGCCACATCAGCCTTGCAATTGCTTTCAAAGGGCCAAATGTAATTTTAGGACTATATAAATGTAACTACTCCTTAACTAGGGGCAAGGAGCTTGACAGTGCCACCAGGTAGAAGCAAGGTGCTGGGCCGGATAAAACAAGGTGGAGGGCCAGATTCGGCCCCAGGTCCTTGTGTTTGCCACCTGTGCGTTAGAAGCTAAGGATATGATGCTTTGCCTGATAAGGCACAAGAATAAACCAAGGTTTTCTCAAAGGCAGCAAGGCTACGTAACCCAAATGACTTAAGCAAGGATTTTGTTGTTCCAATGGAATTAGGATCTACTCTATTACAAAAGATGTTTTAAGTGAACGCTATTAAAGAGCAGCTGTGTGAGGTCCATGACAGAGCATAAGATCCAGAGGGAGAAATGCAGGTTTAGGTCTTCACTCTATTACAAGTGATCCTAGCCAACTCACACATTGTCATTGGGAGTGAAGCTTCTTTGTAAAATGGGAACAATAGCAACTAAGATATTTAAAGTGCTTACGATAGTCCATGTCCCTTTGCTGTGAGGGTCAGAGGTATAACACTCCGTGAAGAACACCCTTCAGGAAAATTTGCTACAGGGAGGCCGTGTTGACTGGAAGGCACCAGCAACCACATTTTCGGATCCACTGACACTTGCCCCAAGGCCATGCTTCAGCCAGGTCATGCACAGACAATAACTTAGCAGGGCTACTGCATGCTCAGACTGTTTCTACCCAGTGAAAGACTCCTCTAACAAATGACTTTTTGCTTGGACTGATTCTTTCTCAGAATTGCACTGCAGTTCGAAGCTCTTCCTTCCAATCCAACCATCCACCCATTCACAGGTGTCAGACCTGTACGGCAATCTGAAGGTTCCTTCATTCTGCTCTGTTCCCTTCCATTCTATCCTTTACAAGTGTTTTCTCTAGTAAATTTCTTTCACATCTCACCTGATCTTGCTGCCTGCTTCTCAATGACCCAAGCTGGAATACACACTAAGCAATTGACATAATCTCACTTCATTTTTCATAACAAGTTTATGGCATTGATATTATTATCCTCACTTCACCAATAGGTAAACAAGGATGAACACATAGGAATTCAGTTAAAATAAGCCAGTTCTTACTTTACAAGGTTGTTGGGAAAATTTAATGAGATAGTATAGGTAGGAGGGCTTTATAACTAGTTTTTTTTTTTTTTTTATTTTAAGGGAAGATGAAATAAAATGCAAAGAATATCCAAGCACAATTTTAAGTTATTCTCAATTTTTTTCTTGGCTTTCCACCACTCTCATGCTTATGGTAGAAAACTTTGGTTAGCCCTCAAAAATGCCCTGGAAAATAGCACAGTATCTTTATCATACCTTTGTCCCAAGTACCCTTTTTACCTTTATCATTTGGAGACAGAGAAGAAAGAAATTTGGGTATGTGAGTCAGAGCACTATGACATACCTGTCATGGCATTCTGGTCTTTAAAACCACAGTTCTATTTCCCTAACCTTTCTAATCAATTTAATAGCACACAATGTACTAGCCAGAGAGAGAGATAAAACTACAGGAAACAAAAGTCTTTCTGCTTTTATTAATATCCTTTAACTTTCAGCCATCTTAACAAAAATTCTGGCATCCAAATGTGTATCATTTGGTATTCATAGTCCAAATATTTTTATTGTTTTCTCTGATCATTGAGCCTGGCCTGATAAAAGTATAATTTTCTGTTCCTTTGGTGAAACAGAGGCTATCATTAATGTTCTCACACACATGTACATTCTCACCACAGTAATTCCTTACATTGCTTCCCACTTTGCACCTTTGATCTCCATCTCCTCCAGGGGTAATAGTTACAAGCCTACTGGGGTAACAGTCTGGATCACAAAACTAACTAGCAAGCAGTTGGCAGATGATCAGTGTAGTAAGGAGGTTCTGAGCCTAGAATTCTTCTGAAGTCTCCAGATGTTAAAAATTTCCCAGAAAGCTCTAGTTTGTTTGTTTTTTTCTGTCAAGTGTAGAGAAAGGGGCAGAAAAGAGCAAGAGGAAAGAGGACAGCCATGGTGTAGCTGACAGCCACACAGAGAACTACAAGTGGCTAAGAGGCAAAGTGCAACGGAGAAGCTCCTGAAGGAAGCCAACAGATTTGTGGGTTCTCATTAGTTTCTCTTCCAATGTGAATGATCTGAGAAAGCAACAAGGATAGAACTGTTGCATTTTGGGGGGCCCTAATGGGTGCTTGTAAAGAAAATACCCCAATTAGGCTGATTAATGAGTTTGGAATCCTTTGGGAATCAAAATTCCCAACTCCTCAAGCTGCCTTCATATGGGCCTCTAACAGATTCAACAATGTCAGAGAATCCCAGAGAGCTTAGAATATGATCAGGGAACCACCCCTCCTCCTCTCTGCTAATTCTGACAGCTTCTTCTGTGTGGAAGTGCCAGCTTGCCTCTCTCACAAGGCCTGGAGGCAGCAGGAAACTGAGTCGCCTGTGTGGGTCTCACTGGCTTTTCCGTTTGTTTTTATTTTGCCACCAGACGCTTCTATTTAAACAACTTGGAAAGATATCTTTATAATATCCTCCTATGCTGAGCTCCAGAAAATAGGAGATGATAATCCATTTGCTGTCTTCTCTGCATCTGGCTTTTAATCCCAGTTTACCATACAGAGACTACAAGGACCTTCAACCAAAGAGTTGTCTTAAGGTTCTTATCAGGTTAGTAAGTAGGTTAGACAGCTGCTGAGCACCGAGTAAGAATGCATTAAATGATTAGTCCACATCCTTTGATCACAAGGAGTCTCAATGATATACCAAAAGTATATGCACATTCCAAAAAGTAAATCTCTGGCCCATCTCCATTCCAATCCAAACCAAGCTTCTGAAAATCCAAATAATACCCCTTGTAGAACAGACCTTGCTGAATATTTACCAAGATTACTTAAAATGAGAACATGTCATATTCCCTTGGCCCAAGATCTTTCAGATCATTTTGTGATTATATATGATCAGTTAGGTAAATAACTGTAAAAGAGGCTTGGCTTTTCTCGGTTCCTCATATCCTCATGGGGAGAGTCTCGCAGAGCATACTCTTACCTTCTCTCCATGTTTTCCCTTCTTGCCCCTTGGTAGGTGTTGTGGCTTAACTTTTCCCAAAGTTTGGGAAAAATAGTACACAATTGGCCCAGTCTCACTCCTTTCTTTTTAGGGAAGGGCCTAACCACCAAGATTAAAGACTCCTTGGCTTCTTTTTGCTATTGGTCATGCAGGAGTCTACCTCCACAGGGCAGGCTGCCAGGGCCCAGTCCTGCCATGCTTAACAGGCACACATCTCCTAAATCAGGGGCTTAGTATTAGCAAAAAACCCACATGGCTAACAGATCCAATGCCACAGACAATAACTTAGCCATTATTAGTACAAAGATGAAGTTCTGGCATCCATTTTCCTTTCATTTTATTTTTAAGTTGTTTTGACCCCAGGCTGATATGAGAGTTCCTATTGATTAGGAGTCCTTGGGGACACAAATAGTTTATAGTACCAATAGTCTTCTTATCATGTGAATAAAATGTCATCTGTATCCTTTGGAGATAAATTCTGCAATATTTTGAAGAAAATTAACCCACAAACATGGGGATAAGTGATTAGGTGAGAGGACAGTAGGAACACAATCCCTGAGCCAATGTGTTCTGAAAACTGAAACTAAGGCAATGCATACAAGTGCTTTTCAATAGAATACTATATATCAGTATTCTATTGTTGTATTTTATTTATATATATGTGTTTATAAAAACATATGTATGTATATGTTTTTATACATGTATATATATGTATATATATATATATATATATATATATATAACAACACAGTCATTTAGGGGAGCCTTACGCGGTTACATGAATTTGCTATTAGACCCAATGACGAAACTCTCATCCTCACATATATTTACACACACACACACACACACACACATTTACTTGCCACCCAAGTAAAGTTGTATAATATATGTGAAAAAAAGCTCCTTGGAATAGTAAAGTGCTATAGGATATCAATGTGAAAGGTATTATTACTTCACTTTTTTGAAATTCTTAGATTCAGGAGATACTAAGAAATTAGTGAGGGAAAAAACTAAATGGAGAATAATAGCAAAATGTTGACTCAAGATCATTAAAGTTCTTTCAAATACATCTAAGATGTTTATTCATTGGTGAGTAAAAGGTCCTACTAATTTGGACCTTTTGAATATATATAGATATATTGAATATATATATATATTCTTGTCATATACATGTGTGTATACATATATAAACAAGAGTACATATATTCCTGTCTATATATATATACACATATATATGTGTATATATATGTGCACATATATGTGTATATACATAGATAGTAAAATTACAATTTACTACTTTGTATTATGGTAATTTATAATATTTTTAAAATCACACTGCTGTACATATGTGTGTTGTACTATACATATTTTGTTACAAGAAACATGTTCATTTTGGGCACATTTTGCCTATTAGCAATATTCTGTTCTGTCTGTTTGTGCCAGGCGTATGTGGAGAGTGCCAATGGCCCTCCTACATAAAATACTCCTATGTTCATGAGACGCAGACAAAATGAGCCTGATTCCCTATGATAAATGAGCTAGACATAAAACTTTCTATTCAGAGGAGAGAGCCCTTCTCTCGTGTGTGGTGCAGGTATTCCAGGTAGACAGAAAGATGTCCTGGCACTCACAAAAGGGTACTTCTCTGTGTTGCCAACTTATTTCAAACGGAAGCAGAAAGAGAAAGCAGTTGAAAATTTTTTACCCAAAGAGTTGTACACCCTATGTGAGGTTGAATCCTCCAAAAATACATGTAGAATGTAATTACAACATTAAGATCAACTCTTTTAAGCTGTAGAATTAGCAATATTCCTGAAGTGCTTATGGAATGGAAGCTACCTAAGTCTCTAATCAATAAGGTAGTTCTAGGGGTTTATTCCTCCCCATAGAACACTTACTTCTTTAAATATGTCTACATTTATTTATAATTAATAGTGTCTTACATTCAAAAGGGATTCAAGAGACCAATAAGTCTATTCAACTGACTTATGTCCAGTTGCTGGTTCATTTTGATCCCTGTATTATTGTCTCTGAAAGTTTTCACTGAGATTGGTAATATCGATTATTTGGTTTTGTGTACATAGACATTTATTATAATATTAATTCTATGTATTTCTGTCACAATATTAACTACAATTCATTATTTGTTTATCTAATTATAGCTATTAATGTTCATGAAGAAAAATGACAGCAAATGAATCAAAAACGATTAACCTGTGTCTCGTAACATTGTTGTTCTGGGAAGATAAATGTCTGTGTTTGTATATGGCTGTGTACACACAACAATTTTCATTATGAAAATGTTAAAAGTTCCAAGAAATATAGATTTACAGAAACAGAAAATCTTGTATCCTCTATGAATTTAATGCTTGAATTGTTAGTTATTTTTATTTTAGATTTATATGCAAATTTACATCCTCTTCTACTAACCTAGAATAAAATTTGGTTTCAGCATACTTGGTCCAATGAGACACAGTTACCTCCAAGGAGATAGAAGGTAGAGACTAAAAGATAAAACAAATCAAGACTCATCCCTACAAGAGTTTCCAAAATGGAAAACAACATTGGAAGAAAAAAGTGGTGAGGAACAGATGGGCCGACAGAATTTTGCTTTCTGTGTGACATTGTGCACTTATTATTCACGTGAGGACTAATTTATAAACCCAAATAGTGCTTATAAACTCCATCGTCCTAATGGAAATGAAAGCATTAATACAACCAGAGAATTCTTTACTTTCCAGGTTTTAATTAAAATCACAGGCGTTAAGGAGCGAAAGTGTCTTCGTGGAATACAAGTCTAATGAAATATTTCCTTGCCTAGCTCAGAGTGCTGTGTGCAGTCCCAGCTTCTGGCAAGTGGCATTTGAAAATCCAACCCTCATGTAACCAGGAGAGCTCTCTCTGAAAATTAGAGAAGTAAATTATACCACATTTTGTTTCAAATAAATATAGTTGCCACAGCAGAGTCAGGAAAAATAATAGCAAATCAAACACACACAGCATTAAAATTGGTATCTTAACTGACCAACTAGAAAATGAGAGCAAAATATGTGTGTTCTATGCATCCAGAGAAAACCTGAAAGAGAGGGACAGGTGTCAGGATAAGAAAAAGGAAATGTGGGAACACAGCAAAGGCAATATAAGTAAGAGGGGAGAAGGAAAGAAAAAAAGAGGAAGAAACCATTCAGAGTAATAGCATGTCAGCATGAAAGTCTGAACATTAGTTTTGCTACCAAATGCTGAAGAAAATATACACAGTCCTAAGAAGCAACCTGGACTGAAATACCCACTGTGTAACTGTTATCACATATGCTGTTTATGTATTAAAGGTGTCGCCTACTTGACACAGAGCCAAATTAAGATAGTGGTAAAATTAAACTGCTTTCTCTAGAACTTAGGTGGCTAAGAAGAACAGTACATTCTATATACAGTCAAAGAGATTAGTAATGATGCATGATGATGTTGATAACATAAATGATGACAACATAGGAAATGTACTAAGTATTAAGGTTGTATCAGGCAATGTGCTCCATGTTTTACAAAATCATTTCTAATTCATGTAGCCACTCTAGGCAGTACATGTTATTAAGCCTTTAATAATATATACAATAAATCCCAAAATTATTAAACTATTGAGTGACAGAGCTGTGTTTGAAATAAGGGCTTTAAAAGAACAGAATTTTTAAAAACAGCATTCTAGTTGTTCCTGATGAAAATCATGAATATAAATACATACATATATATTCATATTCATGTCTTACATATACATGTATGTATATATAGGGGATGGATATGAAAGAAACTAACGTTGAATGCTGGCTTTTTTCCAGACACCTGTTGGGTTTGTATTTCATATTATCTCAGTGAATTCTCACAATGCCTCAGAAGATATAATTTTATATATTTTTTGGTGTATGTGGGAAACCAAACTTCTGAATTGTTACGTTTTGACTAAATTCACTAGGAAATGGCAGAAATAGTATTTATTCTAAGTCGGTCTGACTCTAGAAGAGCACTAACCAAAGGAAACACAGTGCTAGCCAAGGTGTGAGGCACATATAATTTTAAACTTTCTAATGGTCACATATTTAAAAGTAAAAAGAAATAAGCACTGCTCTACGCAGCCATTACAGCCTTCGTCGATTGTTGCCTTGCCTAGGTTCCTGGGTTGACCCAGATTTAGGGACTTTATTTTCATATGTCTCTTGCTATGATACCTCAGGAAAAACCCAGTAAGGGCCTCAACTAGGCACAGTAGAGAAAGGCATGAGTTCCCAGAGCCCATTGCTTCTGTACTTTCCATAGATACAACACAACTCCAACCCTGGCACAGTTACAGGCGGAGCAACTATACCCACAGAGATAGACTTGCTCTACTCGCCTAACCCTGTGAAGACATTTCTCTGCCAGTGTATCATACCTTAGTTTGAAACCTCCAATCAGAGAACTCAAATTTTTTTGAGGAAGCAGGTTACAAGAAATGAAATATATACATATATATACATATATAATTTATTTATTTTTATATATACACACATACACATATATGCATGTCAACTGTACCAGTTTAAAAGCATAGAGTGAGGATGAGGAATTAGTGCCATAAAAATGTACACAATGGCTGTCCTGACAACGCAGCTTAATGACACAGACACTTCTCACTTCAACACTGTATCTGTATTCTCAGACATGTCCATTTTAAATACTGCAGGGACACAGTGATGTGTCTTGAGAATACAAACACTGACCCTTGACATTCTGGTACATTTCAAGTGTCATACATTGTGTTTCTTCAAGTGGGGTCAATCCTCTAAGGAATATGTAGGCAAAGAATGGATTTATCCCAATCCCTTGAACTTACTATATACATGTAGAATTTAGAGTAATTAATTATTTGCCCTTTAATCCAGCAAGGTTATTGGCAAGATTGAAATAGCCAGGCATCCTTAAAGATGACAACAGAAAGACATGATTTCAAATAAATGGCCAGAATAGAAGGTTTACTCAAACACATCCCCACTGGGTTCCACACACAGCACTATGCATAGAAACACATGGCCCTGACCTTCAAGGGTTTTCTATTTAAAAATAGGCACATTGATTAAAAAAATTAAAATGTACAAAACAAGTCATAGTATATTGTAATTATTTTATTTCCATCATCATGTTCTTTGCATACATTTTCTCAAATGTTCCAGATAATCCTGCTCTAAATATATCTACAGCCATTAAACTAGTGAACCACTCTTCTTTATTGCCCACCTGCCATGTGCTTTATGAGTCTAATTAGCTATAAATAAGAGAAGTGAATTCCTAACCAAGTAGATATTTCTCTAATCAAATCAGACCCCTTTATATTATGCACGTGTTATACCCTTTTTAAAACCACTTGACAGATTCTCTTTTGACATTAGTTTTAAAAAATTTATTCTATATTCTTATGACTTTTTTGTGGTCAAAAATGTCTCTTTTTTAAAATAAAAAACTGGTATTTATTTAAGTCTAATTATATATTAGGCACAGTGCTAAGTATATAAGATACATCAAATCATATCATTTTAAACCTGATAGTATCCTATAAAATAAACATCACTATTCCCACTTTATAGCTGAGAAAACTGGGAGTCATAGACGTTAGCCAACAGATCAAAGGATACAAAACTGGTAAGTGGTTGAGCCAGAATGTAAATTCCAGAACCATCTGACTTTCATACCCAGAAGGTCCTTATAAGAAAAAAGTAATCTTGAATTGAGCCTTGAAAACTGTGGGTACTCAATCTGATTAATCCCATTTGGGTACAAAACGAAGGGTGATATTGAAATAATCAGAATGAATTCCTTGTAGAATTCTTAACTCTATCCTCCCCCCCAAATTTCCATAATATGAGTACTAATAGTGTTATTAGAATGGTGACCTGGAAAATCCACAATAGTGATTTCTTTATATACATTCTAAATTACTCAGCAATCTGATTATTTTATAGTCTTATCTTCTGACCGTCTAAGCCAGGGAGAAACTGAGAATTAAATCTGAGGTTTCTAAAGGTGAATCCAAAAGACATTGGCCCTCAAGAATCTTCCAAAAGGATGACTAATGCATTAATGCAGTAGGCACATGATGCTTGAAGAGCTAAAGGAGATGGCGTGCAGTAAAGGCATCACTGTATAACAGTAGAGTCAACAGGTGAGCTAAGATCGGAAGGAGCCATATGCTATCTCTGCAGTCCCTGTTCACAGGTCACTTTCCATATGTGTAAGATCAAAACAGGCATCACTATTTCTCATAGATATTTTAAGGATCAAGAGAAAATATCTGGAAACCGTATCAGTCATTGTTTGACTAAATAAGCACACAGTGTAAGTGTCTCCTCTTAGTTCTTACTGAGGCTCAACCATGTCTTGTTTGCCAGGAAAAATTCTCCAGGAGTAAAGACAAGCACAAAATACACAAGCAGCTAATCTTTACTGAGCAGTCAGCCTGGTCAGATTGAAAATTCATGTCAATTATTGTTTCTAATTTAGAGAAAAAAGAAACAGAACCAGGACCAGGGTAGAGAAAAGGAATGGTGTCATTACAGGTGGCTTCGTCACTTTTCTTTAGGTTGACATGATGTATTTCCAGCATTGTGTTTTAAGCAGTATGATGATCCTTCATAACAGATATAGCCATGATCAAATGGAAGCATAGATGTTCTCCCTCTCATACATTTCAAAATTTGACCCATATGCTTTCGTAACTGCTCACAGGTACGTGCCTTAATGCCACATTATCACGCCTCTTGGAGAATAAATGATGTCAACAGAACACTTTGCTACAGAAAATTTGTTATGTACAAAGATGCCTCTTTCCTAACAACTGTGCCTGTCCAGATGTGTTTTCCCAGAGGACGGTCCAGCCTAAGCAGCAAAGGTGGGAGAACGGGACTGAACAAGAGCACATTAAGAATGAGCCTTGAAACAGGTGACAGATATAAATGACTCTGGAAAAACACTTTCTTCATCTTTCCATTTCACACTTGGATGGCTTCAACATTTTTATGGACCCTCCCAAACCCCACCTCACCTCCTATAAGTGTTTTATGTAATGTCAGCCTATCAGCTGTACTGGCACAATGAACATGACAGGCATGGTGCCAATATTTGCTGTAAGAAAGAACTGGCAAAGCCATAGCCTGAGAAAATGGATCAGAATCATATAAACACACTTTCCTAAGGTAAATGGGAATAGAAACATCACACAATAAGACACCAAACCTCAGACATTTTGTTCAGGGGCTGAATATGGCATTGTTGCTGAAAGAAATATGGATAAGGGAATGCCTGTCACAGTTACAGATTTCTGGTGGGTGGGCTGGAGGTAGAAGTGACAGACCACCTATCAGCCACAACAGAGATGATTGATGAGCCCAAAACACCAGGCAGTGGAGCCCAGCCTCTCTCCTGAATCCATTTGTTACTTCCGATCTCTTTCTGTCTCTGTCTCTGCCTCTCTCACACTGCAGCTAATCAGTAGTGATAGATGAGGGTAGATATTCACTCCTTCCTTCAGGCACCAAATTACATTTTCTCTCGTTTGTCACCAGGTTTATCATCCATTTCTCAGTGAGTCCTTTATTCAAATAAGAAAGGAGCAGAACCTTTCCTGAAAATTGACTGTTGATGCAAGAGTCCTGAAGTGTTCAGAAAAAGGCAGGAAAGGCAGGAAAGATCAAAGGTTCATTGTTTCACTCATAAAGGGACTGAGAAGAATATTTCTAGGAGAAGAGCACTGAAAAGGAAGTTCAAATAAAAATGCAGGGAAATAAGAGAGCATGATTTGGCAAGAGACTAGCCCTCAACCTTGTGGCCCTATTTGAATTGGATGCAGTCACTCCAATTGACTCATTAAGGCAGCCAAGTCACCAGCATGGCTGGTGTTTATAGGACCTTGCCATTTGCCGGCTGTGTAGATGACCCATTCAAATAGAAATAGATACATTTTGGTCGTATCTCATTTTTATTTATCATCTTCAACAAGTATGAGCTGGTGAATAAAGCTGTAAAATTAAGACTAGGGCTGAGTCTGTGTAAATATGATGAGGCCAGAACACTCAGTACTCCACATTGGCAAGGATTCACCTGTAGAACCAAGCTACATGGTGGATACTCAAAAAACTGAACCCAGCATCTGCACATGAGGCCAAAACAGCCTCACAAGAAACAGCCAAACTGAATATTTTGGTCCTAATAGATTTGGCTGTGCACACGGGAATCATTTTAAATCAAGAGATCTAAGATCAAAGGATGGAAATTTTGCTGAAAACACTAATGGTAATGACAACAAAGATCACATGATAATTATGACAACACAATAAATATAGATTCAGAAAATGGGATATAGAAGGGTCTTCATTCCTACAATTACTTGTCCAAGTTGATTTACCAAGTAATGATCACCTTAACTAAAAAAGATTCTAGATCATGCTTTCATGCCTTAAAAGCAGGACCTCTTGATAACTAAACTAAAATCTACCTTCCCTTTGCAAACTATCATTTCAATAGATATTTGGGACCAGGCATCACTATTAGAAATTAGCCTTCCTACATTCAAAACAGGTGTTCGTCTATGTACATATAAGCTTTTGACCACAAAAGCATTGTTGAATTAATTATGAAAAATTATGGCATCCTGTTTGATAATACTTTTTTAAGATAATCTTATAAAAGCCATACAAAAATTTTCCTATGATATTTAGACATATTAATGTTATTATCAGATTATCAAGAAAGCCAAATTTTTAAATGTTTATAGTGTATTTTAAAAAATTGAAATTAAGGAAAATATTACAGATGTATGTGTTCTCACCTTGCACCAAACTACAATGTACATTTCCATATTTTAGAATTTATATGTCTGCATACAGTTCATATTTCTGCAATCATGGTACATTATCTATTATGAGTATGAAACCTGATAGCTAATTAGACAAAGATGCCAGAGATAGATTGATGAGAAGTGTCCTCTCATGCCTAGCACTATTTCTAAACTTCAGTTGAATTATTATCATTAGTATATAAAATGCTTGAACTGTTTCCCCTGATAACTATAATACATCTATTCACTTAGACTGTCAATTTGGCAGCACTAATATTACTTTAAAAATAATATTTTCAAAAAATACACTGATCTTATTAGGAAAGTAATAGCAGAAAATATCAATTTCACACCATAAATTAGAAAAATGAATGAAGCCCTTTGGGGATTGAAATCATCATCGCCTGACTCTCCCTTAGCCTAGAGTCTGCATCATCTTCTTTGCCCAGTTATGAAACAGGTGCTGCAAATATTGCCCTGGCATAGGTATGGCTGTGTGATTGAAAGAACTAGATGATGCTCCCTTTGGTACAGTTATTTAAATTGCTTCAGCAGCCACATTTTCAGCTCAAATTATTTTGCAGCAATGGACCTTTATAAAAGAAGAAAAAGAACCCACTATGGAGCTTACAATTTGATTGCCACATTATACTCTAATCCATGTTCATGAGCAACTTGGAAGTCTCATATAAAGTGGCTGTTTAGATTGAAAAACTATTTGTGTTTTTATTACTGATGTCATATAATATATAAACAAATAATTTAATATGTGGGCCCTTGATTATGAAATGGTTTTCCAACTTTGGACTCAATGGATTATTGTGCAAACCTAAATTTTGCTGTAATTATTTAAGATTATTTCTATGAATTGATGCTACAAAGTGATTCTCTTTCCTGATTCTATCACAGTGGTCCTCTCTCTGAGAAGAGTAGAAAACTGACCCAATCAGCACTGGCCAATGAAGACACCATCCATTAGCTGTTGTACCCTGAAGGCACAAATGTCTGTATAAGAATCAACATTTCACCCTTCATCAATGCTAAAATTTAGCACTGATTTCCTACAATAAAGGCTTATGTCTTCCTTCACCTTTTTCTTATTAATCCCATTTCACTTGTCTTTATGAGCTCTCCTAGTTCCTTTTACTCCCTCTGGGGCTTAGCTGCAAATGAGATTTTACATCTCAGTGTAGAATATCATGAACATTTTTCTATGAAATTAAATAAGAAGTCCTCTATCCTGGCACAGCCTGCCTAGAATCCAATTTCTGCAACCAATGTCTTTCCCAACACCTCATTGTCTTCTTGCCATCTCACTTTTCTTTTCTTTTCTTTTCTTTTCTTTGTTGTTTCTTTTTTTACTGTTGCCTTCCCATGATCTATTGGTGTGGGAATGAAGAGAGAGCCGTATCAGATGGCGAAAGGAGAGTAGTAGGCTGCAGAACCCTGCACTTCCAAGCTCACTTTTCTGAGGATGCCTCATGAGCAGAATTCAGAGCTGGTATTTCTTACAGTCTGTGCGGTTCAACAGCCAGTTCTTCTATACCTTCACATCATTTCTAGTTCTCTCCACCAGCCTTTCAGTAGTCACAAAAATAATCCTTCAATTTTTCTCCTTGAAAGAGGATTGAAATTTCTTAAAAAGAAGGCAACTGAGAGGAAAAACAAGTCCTGGGCACTCTCTGAAAGGCTTGGCCCTTCCAAGGAATCTCAAGAACCAGAAGCTTTGCATCCTAATAGAACTACGAGAAGTCCAAACCTATAAGCCAACCAAATGGCAGACGTCTCAGGACTCCCTTAAAGCATTCCAATCAGTATATCCAGATGTGAATATAGGTAAATAGAATTGTTCACCCTCTTTTTCCAACTCCAGGTAGAATGAAGTTCTTATAAATATTAAAAATTTAAAAATAGCAAAAGAAAATCATTCAAATATTTTGCATCACCTTCAAGATCTTGCTTAACTTTGGATCACAGGTATGATGTTAATAAAATGAAACATCCTAAAGTTTTACTTTTGTGTAAATTGGCAACGGATGGCAATATATTGTACACATGAAAAATATCAGGTATATCATAGTTTCATGAAATGTATGCTAGATTGTCATCCTAGATATTTTCTGAGCCAAGGAGACATTCCATATGTTTTAGATTTCAGAAATTACTCTGTAGATCTTTCAGTCACTCTGAGCCTAATATTTTTAATCACTTAAACAAAGATGAGAATCTATACAGAGACACGAACACAAATGCATTAAGTAGGTAACAACAGGTAGGAAGAAGCTGGGTAATAGGCAACAGGGAGTTTTCAGGACTGAGGTAAACCAGGCCATATTTTTCCATCCAGTCTAAAGATATTTACATGCTCCAAAATAATTATATAAAGTACATGGCAAATAACTTATAGTGGCTGGCCTACTTTTAGGAAAACTTGCAAGACATGAAGCCTGAAACTTCTAATATTCTATGATTCTACTATGTGCAATCCTTCTGTAATTGAAAAATGACTATGGAGTAGGCACTGGATGCTATAAATATTGGACATCCCTAAAGTATTACAATATGATTAAAATAACTCCACTAATATTGGACTATGCTTACTAGATTCTTTTTTCTTAGGAACTTAATCCAAAATTGTGTAGTTTTCTGTTTTGATAAAAAAAAATTCTTACTGAAAGTATCCTCTTCCATAGAAAATAGAATCTGATTGGGAAAAGTACCATCATTTATTAGGGGGAATTATTTTAGCTTCTTTTATCATATAAAGAAGGCCTAATGTGTTTGTGTGTAAGTTATAAAAGAGGGATTTGACAGATTACATATACAGAAGGATTAGAAAGAGTACTTGGAAATGTGATATTATTTTTTATATCTACAAATATACTACAAATAAAGTAAAGTGCATTGAGAATTCATTATGGAGAAGAGATTCTAATTGCTTTATAACTGACCTTATTAAACAGCCAATCTATTTTGATGACACAACTTCCAGCAAGATATTTTACTTTTGATTATACAATTTCATGAAGACTACATGAGGCCTACAATTGAGGGAAGTCCAATCAACAGTGATCATTTTCAAGGGATCACAGCCAAAGTGTTCCTAGACTTCACTGATGGGATGGCATAATTGTATTACCTTTTGGAATTTCAAAGAGAGTTTCAAAAAGCCTTAGTCAAAAACATTTATTTTATTATTCTCTTCTTTTAGTATTTCTCCTGGAATAAAAAAGAAGGTTGTAAAACTCCTAATGGATTTGCAAATATTCAGTGATTGTTGTACTAATCTCTCATGATTCTACATCCCTTCAACAGAGCAGAATATGCTGCTAATTACGTTGATTTCCCCTTTATACGAGAGGCACATTAGAGAAGCCAATATGTGCTCTTAAGCCTAGAACCTATGTGTCAAGTAGGTGCAAACATTACTTTATGTCTCAAAATTGACACCTTAATGCTGCTGCCAGGTGAATCCCTACTTCCTACGTGCCAGTTCTCTGAAGGCAAGCAGAATTTCCAGGAGCTTCTGATCAACTGGTCCAGGAACTCTTTTCTGTTCAACCTTTTTAAAAGTCCCCCATCATTTGACCTTATCGTCTACCTAAGTCAGTTTCCTCCAAAGCTAGGCTCGTATTCTCACCTGCAGCAAACACCATATTTAGAGTCAAAAGCCTTTTTTCATATTGTTCCTATGGCTTAACATTCTCTTTCTAGTCCTCTAATCCATCTAAATACCAGTCATTCTCCAACTCAAGTTCAAATCCAAACTCTATGTACTTAGCTGATAACCCCAACCTTATTTGATCTCCTCTGAATTTCTAAGGAACAGAGAATCTGTATGTTCCAAACTAGCTATAAGTTATATTTCATCTCTTTGAATGCTTTAATCTTTTCCCCCTAAGTAATGTGTGATCTCTCTGTAGACTGGGCTCACATTTTATAATTCTTCTAAATAGTTCACTGTTCAGTGGGACTCTAATTTCTAAGTAGGTTTTCAATATGAATTTTTTTTTGAAAAAAAAGGATCACTAGATGGAAAATGATGATTTTAAAAAACTGATTTTGCCAAACAATTAGATGAGAATATGCCTATTTATGATAATATATGGAACACTTCAATTTCCAGGAGATATAAAGAGCATACAATAGGTTTGCTGGGAATTGTGCAGGAGTTTGAGAGATGGCATGCTGTGCCATCTTTGGGCCCACTGACCACTTCCTAGCTAGAGATGGTCATCTCTTTTTTTTAAGATTTTATTTATTTATTTATTTATTTATTTATTTATTTATTTATTTAGAGGGGAAGGGAGAGAAAGAGAAGGAGAGAAACATCAATTTCTCTCCCTCTCTCATGGACCCCACTGGGGACATGGCCCACAACCCATCCCTGACTGGTGACCCTTTGAGCCCACACTCAATCCACTGATCTACATCAGCCAAGGAGAGATGGTCATTTCTTAAAATGAATTGATATAAGCAGTTTGAATCAGCACACATTCACAAATACTAGCCAGTAACCATTGCCTCAGATAGAGTTTACACTGTATAGAGACAATCTCATTTGTTTGATTGTAATAAGCACTGGAGAAATCAACAAAGTGAGTGTTAATAATACACAAAATACAGGTACTCTCCCCTGAAGTAGGAAGATAAAAGATCCTAATTCCTCAAAGTGAACTTATTAATTCTTGTATAGACACTAACATTAACATGAATCCCATTTGTTTTGCAACTATATCCAGAAGGTAACAACATTTATATGTTTAAAATACAAGTGCATATTCACCAATTCACCAAAAGAACACACATACCAAAATAAACACATTTTTGGGTTCACAAGTAAAAATGTACTAAAATACATACATTTCTGAATGTCTATCTTGCTTTGGGGAAAAAAGGACACATCTTCCTAGATTATGTGGCCTCTTGGGTCTCTATGTTAATGAAGACTGATGTCTCCTCCCCTCAATGGGATGGTTATTTGCTCTCCTGCTGAATAAAGATCTCCTAACTTAAGTATCATATGAGAATGCTCTGATACTAAAATGGAAAGGACAAGGTGATATTGGTTAAACCATCCCTGTGGGAGTTCTTTCAAACTTGCTACTGCTAACACACAACTGTCTTAAACAGAAGCCATACCCAGCCTAACTAATTTTACATTTAGGTATTAATAATGCATGATAAGCCATGTCTGATATGACAAATTACAATAACTATTAAACCATTTGCCCATCCAATATATCTGATTAATCATGACATACCATGTGACAAAGACAAACCTCTCAATTTTTAAAAAGAAAGCTAAGTGGATTGAAAAATAGACTAAACCCAATATTTCTCATTGGTATTAATGAACCTGATTCCAACTTCCGATACTGCCTTCCTAGGGAGAGCAGAAGAAATCTGCCACTTCCTCTCTTCGGATCTCCTTTGTCCAGCTGGCTTCTGAGCGAAAGGCAATGCTATCTTACAATCATGTTTGTGATGCAGGCACTTTGCTCCGTGAATGCAAGGAGCTGAAAAGATTGAACCTAAAAAATCCCACAGGGAAAGTAAGTGGAGCCTGTCAATGGTTTCACACTTAAAAATATCTCCTATACTGGGTTTTACTAACACAGTTCCACAGGAACGAATGGGGAACAAATCCTCAAGCACTCAAAAGAGTGTCTACAATGGTGTCTGACATTCTCAGAAGCAAAGTGTCCAAATGTTCACACTATAGCAGGGATAAATAGCCCCGACACAATAGAAGTTTGCACCTCCTTCTCCTTATACTCTGCTGTAACTATACTAGAATTTGCCATGGAAACATCTACAAAACCCAGCACTTGAGCACACATATCCCCCACCAGGATCCCCGATGTCATCTCGCCTCTCAAATAAAACTTTTTTGATTTCTTTAAAAATAATATATGCCACTTTTTGTCTATTTGCTACTATTTTTAGGGGAGCTTAGCTATTTGGACAATGATATCACATAGTCAAAGTACACTCAGCCACTGAGTATTGACTTCCCTAACTATATGTAATAGGAGAATATAAACAGTTCCCACATTCAAGTTTTGAATGCTCAAACACAGAAAGATGAAAAACATTCTCATTCTGTGTAACTTTGGACAAGATACTGATGCCCTTTGAGACTCAGTTTTCTCATAGACAAAATGAAGATAGTAATAGTACCACATATGTTTTGTCAAGATTAAGAGGTGCTCTCACAAAGTGAATGTTCACAGACATTAATATTATTGTGGTGAATAGAAGGAAAGGTGATTCCAATGATCCCCACCTGCTGGTGTTCACTCCTCTTCCCTTGAATTGGAGCGGGATCTGTAACTTGCTCATAAGCAATAGAATGTGGCTAAGGTAATGGAATGTCACTCCTGTGATGACATTAAACAGCAAAGGTGATCAGAGATGTCACTTCCATGATTATATAACATTATATAAGACCTCATTTGAGAAAAGTGATGCTACACACACGTTTGGGTTTGATGAAGTAGGGGGTCATGTTGGAAAAGTCCACATAGCGAGGAACTGCAAGCAGCCTTTAGGATCTAAGGGGACCCTCAAGTCAATAGTTAGCAACAAGCTTCGGCCCTAGATCATTCAGCTACAAGGAAATGAATTTTGCCAATGATCTGGATAAGCTTGAATGTGGATTCTTCACAGGTCATGCCTCCAGTGGAAAGCACAGTCCACAAGGCATCATGACTGCAGCCTTGGGAGAGCCAGAGCAGAGCACCCCGCAAAGCCATGCCATTGTCTGAACCACAGAAACTATGAGGTAAGTAATGGGTTGTTTTAAGCTGCTACATCTGTGGTGATCTATTATATAGTAATAGGTAAATAATATAACTATGCATGGCAAAATAGTAGGCAACATGAAGAACATGCTTCTCAGATGAAAAAATTATTGCTGAAGACTTTGGATTCATATTAAACAGAGTTGAGAAATCTTGAGTTCTGTTAAAGATTTCAAAGAAATTCATGGTGGAAGAGATGGATCTTGAAAATGATTTGGTCCAACCTCTCTTCCCCATCATTTTTCAGGGGACGGGAAAAAAAAAAAAGCTCTAAAGAGCTTATATAACTGGCTCTAAGTCATGTCACCAGCTAATTGCAGACCTGGAATTTGAACTCAGGTTTTTGACCTAATGTCACAAAACTGTCTCCAAAGCTTCGACTTACCATTTTGGTGAGACTTTGTTGATTCTGACTTAATACCATTTAAATCAAACATAGAGCATTTATCAATGTTGAATATATCTTAGATGATCATCTGACAATAATTACCCAACTTTATCTGCAAGTCACTTACTGACACTCGGATATGGACTTTTTTCAAGGTTACATTGGGTTGATGTGGTACCTGTCAAAGCTCAAATATATAAGAAACGCTGTAAAAACCTGGTAAATGCAAAGCAACCAAGGCTCTGTCAGAGAGTATAAAAGCACTGACATAAAGGGTAAAAGGTTCAGTTAATCCATGAAAATGTCACCACACACTTGGGATCTTTGTCTGAAGGTTAAATGTCACAGACTAAGTGTCAGATGTTGCCAGCAGCCACAATGCCTGAATCAACTTGGGGGACAAGCTGGGTAACAGATGCTATGATTACACAGCCTGTGTTCCCAAGTCAGATAATGTGACCATATTAAAATCAGAATATAATTCTAAACAGCACATTTTCTTCCAATATTTATAGTGGTTGATGAACCGGATTCTTCCTACTGCAAGTAAAAAGGTCCATCACTCCATTTCCTCAGATGAGTAAGTCCCAAAGATCTAATTCAGCTATATGACTAGAGTTAAAAACACTATAGTATATTTAAAATTTCCTCAGAGGGCAGATCTTAAGTGTTCTCACCATGGGGTAAAAAAGGTAACCATATGAAGTAATGAATTTGTTAATTATGTTGATTGTGGTACTTATTTTGCAAAGTATATGTATATCAAAACATCACATTGCACACCTTAAATATACACAACTTTTACTTATTAAAGTACCTTAATAAAGCTGTAGGTAAAATGGTATAAGTGATGTGATATCCAGGCTATATATGCAAATTTTATATACAATATATATTTAATATATTTGAATATGTATTCTGACAATGAGGCACACTTTTAGAATTCAGGATTATCCTAGAAAACTGTGTTGTATATTTGTTTTTCCATCTCTTCCTTCCTTATTTTCTTGAATAAGTTGAATCCTTTGAATTCTTTCATTTATTATCTAGGTGATTTTAAGAGTCAATTACCCAACTTTGAGCTTCTTTATTTATATGTTGTTTGTTAAAAGGTGATCTTATAGTATAAATAGAATCACATATATGTAAAATGTTTAGTATTGTATTTATTGCATAAATTATTATCTTTGTCATTTTTCTCATTTTCCTCATGGGGAAACAACTTTCTATTTCCTCAAAGTTTTTTAGACCTTTGAATAAGAAGAGTACAGAATTCCCAAACTTAATAAAGTATCTTTCCTTTTTTTAAGTTGCTGGTTTATAGCATAGCATTTGTTGTAGGTGTGATGCTTCAACTCCAATCCAAGCCCTGTCTTAAGGCTTGCATGGTGCCTGTACAGACAGAACCAAGTCGAGCATGGAGCCTTAATGCCTGTTTTGTCCAAGCATGGCGAAGGGCAGAGATCCATTCCGTGCTTTAAGACAGCCAACCTTTTAGCAAATGAAGAGGAAAATTGAACTTAAGTCAGAAAGGGAAAATAAATTCACTTGTCCAGTAAATTTCTTTAATCAACAAAGTGGTTTTTCAAGACTTTCACTCAATGTCACAAAGCTTGCTAGGTGTTTTTACCCAGGTACATAAGGTCATAATAAGTTTTTATTTCAAAAAATCTAGAATAGAAACATAGGAAAGTACACTGGCAAAAGAAGTTGCCAAGCTGCTGTAAAGGTGTTTAGAGAAATTTAATATACTCTAATTTATCTTTGGATCAGGTTTAAAACAGAGTAAGACCCAGTACCAAATAAATATTATTAGTATACCTGTCGATTATTAAGAACTTCATAGACTGTAATTCCCCAGCTTTCTCCCACACTCGAAATGTATGAGTGTTTGAAAAAAATAGGGTAAAACCATATGTAATTTACCCAGTCATGTATCACAGCTTGCTCTGCTAGAAAAGTAAGTAAATGAGCAAATCTGTCAGTAACCCAGAATAAAATGAGGGTGGAACTGGGATCACAAAGTAGGTATGTCACATTCAAACCCTTTCAGAAAAATACTAGTAATACACAAATTTAAATGTGAAAATAAAAGTTTCTATTCACATATTTTATTTTTATACCATTTTCTCTTTGTACCTTTCCTAATGTTCTTTTTAGTTTTTCTTTTGCACTGTCTGTATGTACAATACTCAGACACTTGAGTGAAGCTTAACAAATAAATATCTGAAAGTTTTGTCTACTTAGTTCTAAGCGTGTAAATATTCTGAAATATCTTAATATGCAGAAACATCCAGTTATTTTATGACATTCAGAGGAAATAGTTATATAGTAAACTAAATTTTAAACATCAGTATTATACAGTTAAATGAATACTTCTATTTTTATTTTTTTACTTAGGCTAGTGGTCAATTTCCTATTTAGAACTTACAATTATTTTTTCTTTTCATTCTTCTGATTAAAAACTGTCTTTTCCACCATTACATTGATCCTCTTTTTAATTGTTTTGGCTGTTTTCCCTCTTCTTTCCCTATCTTTTCCCACACATATTTTGTTTCTAGATCTTGTTCTCTAAAATTTGCCCAATGAGTACATATTTTTCGTCTCCTTCTCTTTTGGAAAAATTCCCAGAAAGCAATTTTTCTTTCTATAGCTGTTATTGCAAGACTGGGAAGGAGAAAATGTCAAGAGGGCATATCTCTCTCTGCAGTCAGTACTGTTGAGTCTTCAGGGAACGCTTCTCCCTTTAGCCGGAAGTGAGGGTAGGGAAGGTGTGGCCAGTGCAGGCAACATTTTGCCCACCCACCAAATTCTACAATTGGTGTTTTGTTTCTTTCTTAACTGCAGGAGTACCAGCTCCCACAGATGGGAGAGGAGTTTACCTAGTCTGTGGAACAAATGTGATGGGATTGTGTCATTTATGTGACATTTTAATAAACTGTGTGTTTGTTTATAGACTATATAAACAGACATAAATCTACATTTTCTAATCAATTAAATAATTAAGCACAATTCATGTGTAAATGATTATTTTATATGCAGTGCAATTTCTATAAATTTAATTTTTCAAACTACATGCCTTCTGCACATTAAACTTTCCCAAATGGATATTCACAATCTCCAGACTCTGAAGCATAAATCAGAAATCTGTTCTTCTAGCCCAGTGCTTCAGGAACACTCCGTGACTGTCAGATTTCTGTGCGAGCAGCTTTTGTCACCATAGCTTCTCAGACATTCATTTTTTTTCATGTTCCACCATGGAGAAATGCACAATAGATCCTCTGTTCTCTTTTCTCCTCCATCACTGATTTAAGGTTAACCTACAAAATGTTAAAAGTTTACTTCTGAGTCAGGTGCTCAGTATATGCTTAAAGGAGTGGTGAATTCACTTGAAATGCATGTTGGCTGAGTCCACACATGTAAAACAACATGAAGGAATGAGACAGCACCTAGACATATTAAGGCAAAAAACATATGTCTGAAATATCTTGAGGACTGAGGCCAGACTTTGTAAAAATGTTACTTTTTGGTAGGACTGAAACACAACCATATGGATTTTTCCTTTCACTTTGCATGAGGCAGAGGAAACCTATGATAATTTCATTTTATCTAGTACTTTCTCTCTTGACAGAACTCAACAGATTTAACAAACACTGTGTAATCTTCTAGGGTAAGTTCTTTTTTACTTAACGTTTCTCTCTCATCAGCAGAACTTTTAAAAATGACTGTAAAATTAATTTCTCCTTAAATCAATTGTGACACTAGACGCAAAGTAGGTAAAATTCCATAGTAGTAAAAAGGTAGAAGTCATTAGTAGAGGATTACGGGTAAAATCAGAGCTAGCTCTATGGGCGCACTGCTGGCCTGTGTTAGAATGCCTGAATCTGCTTTGTGGCTTTTTACTTGATGGTTTCTCTTAACTCCTGTCTCCTGAGGTGCACACAAACACACACCCCTCTATGGGACTTATGCTTTAGGCTCTCTGAATTTCGGAGTCTCAGTTAACATAAAGTTCAGGAAAGGTTTTAATAAGTTCATTTACACCAAAGTTAAACAGCTAAAATGGTTAACTCACTTTACTGGGAGAAATTCCCAGGCATCTCAAAATCTGGTTTTGAAAATATTAGGTTAGGGTGAAAGGTACGTACGTCCTTTTCTTCTGGTGCTTAAGATAATAAATACCTTTTCCTTTTTCCACCTTTGATCCAGCTTTTTGCTCAGAGTTTAGTATGCTTTAAATAACATAAAAATCTATATGTTTTACCTTTGTAAAAGAGATTATGATGATTTAATCTCTAAATAGATAATCATATACCCTGATTGATATCTTAACTATTGATAATTAATTTTTGATACTGAATTGATAATTATTAATAGTTCCTTGTTTCACTCTAAACTGTACTTCATATTAGTAACGCTAATGTCAATCTATGAATAAGAGAAAAGTTTAGTTGTGTGTGTGGTCATCAGATGTCTTTCCTCTACCTCCTTGCTCTCTCCTGCATGAAAATGTGATTTCTTTGAGGAAATATCTCACATCACTCATACCACATCTTATAACCATGGAAGCCCCTTCTTGTTATCTCCCTTAGTCACTACACTCTTTCGTTTTATGTGGTACATTCTCACTTCTCAATCCTTCCTCTACACTCAAGCAACCAGAGAAAAATAGGAGACGGAGAAAGAGGTTCATAGAGAAGATACAGAACTATACAACTCTAAAGTATTTGAAAAGTTTAGAGGTATTTTGTTCCTTCCCTATTCTGTTTAGCACCTAATACTATAATCCCCAAACAAACCTGCTTTCAAAAAGTATACAATTAATTTTTCATATTACTATCCACTTAAGTACCAAACACTAAGTAAATAAAGTTAGAATACATAGGGCTTCTTTTCTTCCTTTTTTTTGTACATGATAAGGATTTTAAAAAATATATATTATATATATTTTTATGAATAAATAACTTTCTGGGTAAATGAAACCAATTATTACTCTCCAAAATACCCATGTTTAGTTGTTTCTGTGCTAATTAAATAATATTAAAAGAGTAAGAAAGACCTTTAAGTTTCACTACATTCTATTTTCTACCACTTTGATTTAATATAAGGAAAGCAAGCAAATACTTTAAGGTTCATATCAAAAGCGGGGGAGAAATACTCTCTATTCCTTCCAATGAATAGTCACAACTTTCAAGGAAAAAAATTAATAAATCAAGGCATTGCTTGTTGCCCATATATTCAGGCAAGCTTAACTTGTCCTGAAACTTGTAACAATAAAAAGAGGAATCCAAGCTAAGTTACTGTTTCATTCCCAAGAAGTTATACACACTGACATTCCCATATCATTCTCTCTCCATTGTAGCACCAGGCATCAGGCAACTGACATTTCCACTGTAACTCACGGATTGTATCTGCGTCTTGCCCTTTTCCACAATTACTTGGATGGCTATAAAGGGGTCTCTCTCCAGCTAGTCTTATTGATAAATCCTCTGTGAGACTAGTGACCCTTTAAATTTTATTTATCCTGAGTGAATGACTGTTTTGATGTTATGAACCGTGTATTAATTACTAATTGTCAATGACTGAACAAAAGAGGTTTCAATACCCCCCCTCTAAAAAAAGATAAAATGTGTGTGAATCAATGAAACAGTGCAGGTTTCAACACTGGAATGGGAAATTTATATAGGAAAAAGTAGAAGAGAACATTAGGATATATCCTCTCAGCTAGCTGTTGGAGGATAACTGCATAGATTTGGGAGAAAAGGTACACAGAAGTGAGCATTCTTTCATTCTGTATCTATTAGGTATTGAGTATCTACTAGGTGATGGACGTTCACTAATAACTAAGGTTTTCAAGGATTTCTAGGAAGAGTCAAAGTAATATCACATGGTGACATGTTCTATAAAGACAGGAAGAAAAGAGGACAGAATAAAAGCACTGGGGTCATTTTGATTAGTTGGTTAGGAAAGGCCTCTTTGGGAAGGTGTTATCTGAGCTGAAACTAAAATGATGAGAAAAAAAATCAGTCATCAGATGATCCAGGTAAAGGTTTAGGGCAAAAGGGCAAACCGCAGAAAAGAAAGACGATGCAGTGAACACAGGGGTCCACACACCGAAATTGTTAGCAGAGTTGACCATTCTTGGCATCTGGACAGAATCAGCCAGGTCAAAGATCCTCAGTAGGTTCAGTGTACCAAGATGAACAAAACTAGTTGTAAAATCTCTATCAATTACAAGAAAAACAAAACCAAAACAAATCAAAGAAGTCAAATTATTCTGATTAATATGAAAAAGACTGACTTGAAGTCTTGGTTCTAAGAATTCTGGACCAGATAAGGATATGGGGCAAATTTCAGTCTATTGCTAACCAGGACATGCATCAGATCATTGGGTTGCAGCAGGAGGCAACATTTTGACAACCCTGCAATAAAACAGAGCTCATGTCTTCAGCTGGAGCCCCAGCTAGGACTCATCCTCTACTGACTCATGGCTTTGCCAGCTGACTCCTTTCTGATCACTTTCTCCTCCCAGAACTTTTCCAGCTCTTTCATTCTCTAACACTCTGTTCCAACATTTCTTTTTTTCACAATTCCACCACACCTCTGTACATGTATTGTGTGTTCACCACCCCAAGTCAAGTCTCCATCCATCGCTATTTATCTCCCCTATTCTCTCTTCAACCCAGCAATCACTACACTGTTGTCTATGAGTATTTTCTCTCTTTACTTTTTTTTCTCAATCCCTCTACCCCCTCAATGCCCGCCTCCTCATGACAGCTGTCAGTCTGCTATCTATTAGTCTGTCTAATCCTCACCCTCCCAAACTTGTTCGTACTAAAGGTTTACTATTTCCATATTAAGGAACTTTTGAACACATCTGCTTTACAGTAGTTTGTTTTTCAAAAGATTGTGGTTACCCCTATCAGCAAAATATAATATGTAACGGCTGTTGAGAGGATTTGAAAACAATCTTGTTATACATGACCATATGTTAAAGTGGCACTTGTGAAAACTGAATTCTACCGGTGTAGAACTTATTTCTTTTTCTGTAAAGGAAATAGGAGGGAAAGTAGAGAACTGAAGTGCCCTGACTAATTGAATTTGGGAAGAGAGCTCTCTTCAATGCAAAGGGAAACAAGTCATATGGGCTCTGGAAGTTCTTCAGCTCACCAAGTTTCTCACACATAATCATACATGTGGTAGTAAATTAGAGTCAAACTGTTGAAAGAATAAGATAGTACTGTTGGCTTCAGATTCATATCATATAAAAATGATTTTGTGAACACACTTGGGAACTTAATGTGAAATAGCAGTCCTATTGGAAAAATGGATTCCAAGTTTCAAACCACCTTCCAAATCAATTTGTGCTGTGGATTTCAAATTAGAGCACTGATATGTCTTAGTCCTTCCTCCTCTCATTTCAGATGCTTTGTTTTCCTACTCTTTATTTGTGCATTAAGCATCTTCTTACTATGGTTAGACCATTATTAGTCTAGATTTCATGTATGTGGACATGACCAAGTTATTTGGTACCATTTAGTGTTTCTACTTTTAGTCATCTTATTATTATATTATTATTATATGTTCTTCATTATTTATGGTTTGCAAATTTCTTATGAATGACATATATTTCTTTGTTGTATTTAAACATTTTGCATAATGGTATATCTACAAGGCTCTATAATTAAACTTTATTGATCTTGATATAGTTTGTGTTTCTTTCTCTCTCCTTCTCCCTTCCTCTCTTTTGACTTTGTGTTTCTCCATCTGTCTCTCTGTGTATCCTCCTCTCTCCCTTCTCTACTTCCTTCTCTCTTACACAGCACCACCCATAATGGCATGATTTTGTATATGTGCTTGTCTTACCTGAATGGTAAAATATGGACTTCTGGACTTATTTAGAATAACAGCACTTCTATTTATCATACCTGGGACATTATTGAGGAACTTAGAATACTGCTTCTGCTTACCTGGCCTGTCTGCTTTTTTTCCTTCCCTCCCCTCCCCTTCCCTTCCCTTCCCTTCCTTTCCCTTCCTTTCCCTTCCCTTCCCTTTCCCTCCCTCCCTCCCTTTGTCCCTTCCTTCCTTCCTTCCTTCCTTCCTTC
>PVKM010012893.1:0-30981 GCA_004027735.1 Carollia perspicillata | reverse complement strand
ATTTAAATTATCATATCCTTTGTTTCTGACTGTATTTTTTATGCTATTGAGGTTCTCACTAAGTTCCTTGAATAGCCTTATTACCAGTGTCTTGAACTCTGCATCTAATAGATTGCTTATCTACATTTTGTTCAGTTATTTTTCTGGAGTTTTGTTCTGTTCTTTCATTTGGGCCATGTTTCTTTATCTTCTCAGCCTTCCTGAGAGTTTCATTATGTTGTTAGCCTTCCTGTGTTTGTTTCTATGTAATAGGTAGGGCTGCTATGAATCCCTGTCTTGGTAGAGTGGCCTAATGTAGTAGGTGTCCTGTAAGGTCTCCTGGCACTGCCTCCCCCATCATCTGAGCTGGGTACTTGAGGTGTACACTTTGTGTAGGCTGAGTACACCCTCCTCCTGTAGTTGAGCCTTGATTGCTGTTGGCCAGTCAATAGGAAGGATTTACCCAGGCCAGTCAGATACAAGGACTATGATCACTGACCAGCAACCTCTGCCCTCCATGGAGGATGAGCTACACGGGGGCTACTCCACAGAGCAGGACTTATTTCAGCAGGGCTCTGGAGCCCACTAGTCCACCCCTTGAATGTTTCACTTGTGGAGATGGTCGGGTGGTGGTGCTTTCACGTGGTCTGTAGCTGTCCACTGGGTCTGCAGGCTCTCAGGTTTCCCGGTGGTGTAAGCCAAAGTCAGCCACCACCTGTGTTCTGCCTGGGTCCATCCAGCATGAGCTACAAAACAATCAGCAGATGGCTGCTACTGGTGCTGAGCTTGGAGGTTCCCAGGTGAAACCAAGCTGTGAACCAAGGCTGACTGCTGCTAGTGCTGGGGGCTCACTGAGGCAAGCTGTTACTTTTTGTGAGGATTTAGAAAAGATCTGAAACACGAGACAAGACAAGCCATTCATATGGAAAAGTCTCTGTTAACAGCTTGGGTGGGCCCATAATTTGGATGGGGCAGAACCTCTAGCAATTACCGGGGTGGGGCAAACAGTGTGAGCCAGGCTGATGGAGTCTCAGATATGGCACCCACCTGCTAGCTCTGGCTCTGTGAGGGGAGGGCTCAGAAAAGGAACAATGGCCTTTTCCTCCAGTTCTGTGAGAAAGCTGTCCCCAGATCTCACTCTGATACCAGGCACTTCTGTTCTTCCCTGTATGCCAGGGCTGACTTTCAAGCTGCTACCCTGATGCTAGAGCTCAGAAGTGAATCTGAGTAAGTCCCTGTGTGGGCTTTAAAGATAAACTGCCTGGGACTCCTGAAGTTTCTTCCACTGACTCAATCCCTGCTGGTTTTTGCAGCCAGCAGTTATGGGGACTAATCTTCCTGGCACTGGAACCCTGGTCTGGGGGACCTAGTGTAAGGCTGGGACCTCTTGCTACCAAGATATCCCTCCCAATTTTTACCCACTACACAAGGGTGTGAGATCAGCCCATTCAGCATCTCCATGTCTCTGACCCTACTACTAGTCTGAATGAATGTGGTTCCTTTACTTCTGTAGTTGTCCGATCCATTCAGCTTGATATCTGATGGTTGTTTTATAGTTTAGTTGTAATTTTGACAGAGTTGTGAAGCAGGTGAGCTGTGTTTACCTTCGCCTCTATCTTAAGCAGAAGTCTTTTGGGATCAACCTTGCTCATTTTAATTTATTTATTTAATCCTCACCTGAGGATATGTTTATTGGTTTTAGAGAGAGAATAAGGGAGAATGAGAGAGTATGAGAGAAAGATTGATGTGAGAGAAAAGCATCAATAAGTTGCTTCCTATACATGCCCTGACCAGAGATCCAATGAACAGCCTAGGTATGCGCCCTTACTGGGGATGGAACCTGCAAGCTTTTGGTGTATGGGATAATGCTTCAACCAACTGAGCCACCAGGCCAGGGCTACCTTGCTGATTTTAGAGCCCAGCAGATATTTTTGGGAATCAATTCTCCCTTAGTTAGCTACCACTAAACGTTCAGGGAGCACAGAACAAGGAGGTGATTAAAATGGGTTGCATGAGCATGACTGAGGGTATGGAAGGTGGGGGATGAGTTTAAAAATGGGCAATGATGATGAAGTCGAACAGTCCTGAAGAAGCCCATTGGTAGAGAGCTCTGCAGTGTAAACTGAGAAATTCAGATTTGATTTAATATAGAAGAAGGCATTTCTACAGTAGAGTTATCAAGAGAATAACTAAACATTATGCCTTTAAACATTATCATGGAAGTTGTGTACAGGATGGAGTAAAAGTAGGAAGAGTTGAGGCAGGGGCAGCAATGCTGTGATGTAGGCAGCTGGATGACAGGATCATGAAGTGACTGAACAGGATTGCAGAGACCAGTTCAGTGACTAATTCCACCCAGGAAATATCATCTAGAAAAAAATGTATATATACATGTAACTTGTTCCAAAGTGGGCTTACACTTTGTAGGCTCTTGTGAGGTTATTTGAAAAATGTCAGTCTTGATAGATGCTCCTCCACAAAGAAAACATAACAAAATCTTGGGATGTTAAAATTAACATGAACGGTGTCAGAGATCTCAGCCTTAGGAGGCAGCAGATTTTTAGAAGGCAGAGCAAGTGATAAATTTTATATCTGAAAGCACTGTGAGCGTATAAAATCCTTAGAAAGATCATCTGAAATGACATCACATTGGCTGCAGAAGTGTTGAGGAATCATCAGGAACACAGTGATTACATTTTCAGTCCTTTATTGCATCCAGAAATACCAGGTTTTCCAGATTACTAAAAGGAAATATGAACAAAAGCACAAAACATGCCCTGTAACGATAATAGACTTCAATGGAAAAATATCAAGAGACAAGTTTATGAGGTTAAGCCATGACAAGTTTCTCATTTAATTCAACTATGGTTGTTGAAAAAGAAATGGTGATCTGGCACATAGCATTTTAGAAAAAGATATAATGTCAACTTTAATATGATTTGGGTGCTCAATGTTAGAATTACTGTAGTATGAAAAACACCTACCTTTTAAAAAGGTTAAAACTTCCTTAATGGTGGAGAAGGTAGTATAGATGATTTATAAGGTATCTATAGATACATGGATTCTAGTAAGTTTTTTTTAGAACAAAAGTAAATAAAGCCATGTTTACATCAGCTGTATTGTTAATAACACAAATAAGGCAGAAGTGAAACAGGTCTGTTGGCCTCAGCCCGGATATGTTCTGTGTTGGCCAAATTTGTAAAGTGTAAACAGATGGCAAGATAATACTGTTTTTATATTTTCTAAAATATTAATATGCACATATAAAATATATGCTGTACCAACAAGTAGAAAAACACCTGCTTCATGTGTATTTTTATACAAGTTTAAATATTTCATTTAGTATCCAAAATGTGGCATGCAGCTCTCCTAAGATGTAAGGACTCCAACTAAATTAATAAATTCAAGATGTGAGATAGTGAAAATACTCTCCAGTGATTATGGAGAAACATGTAATAGTCACCCTCCTGGGTGTCTGGCATTATATCAAAAATATACAGATAATTACCTTAAAAATCTTAAATAAAATATAACAAATACACTACATAAGTACAATATAAATATAATAACTACAAGCACACGCTGGTAAAAGAGTTGTATCAGACTGTGTCGATAAACTAGAGCAGTGGTTTCCAAATGCCAAGGCTGGGCTGACCACAGTCTTGTGGAAAACATTTTAAAAGTCCAGATAATTTGGCCCTGCTCCAGATTCAAGACATCTGAAGTAGGGCATAGAAGTCCATATTTTTAAAAAAAACTCCTAGTTCATTTTTATATTTACTTCTGTGTCTGGGAGTCACAGAAGTAAAGAACAGGCAGAATAAATCAAGAAGGTTGATGAGAAGTGAGTCTGCAACCGTGGTTCACTTACACAATAGTTTATCAAAGATTACTTACTGAATAGTAGCCACTAGCCAGGTATTAAGAACATAAAACTAAAAGTAAGCCGACTATCAGGGCAGTTGTGGTGAGTCACATAAGAGAGCTATGTGTAAGGTGCCAGGGAGCCATTGAGAGAGACATTAATATCAGGCAGGAGGGTCAGAATCATTTCCTGAAAGAAATGAGGTTGAAGAGAGGAGGTCAGTAGAATAGCAAGTGTGAGCAGAGAAACAGTGAAAAGAAAGCTTAGGGGCAAAGACATTGATTAAAATAAATATTTCTAAAACATGTAAAGTTTAAATATTCAAATGATTTAACAATTATTCAAATACATTTCTGTAAGTGAAATCACATCTATTTTCATAATGAAATATTCCCCCCAATATGTTAATGCTACTCTTGTCTTTTCTACTTATTGGAAAACATGGGAATGAAAAAATACAGTATCAAAATCTGAATACCAGCTTTATCATTTACTAACTCTATGTCCTCAAGAAAAAACACCCTTTCTAAGACTCAATTTCTGATTTTATAAAATGAGCTTAGTATTACCTCATTAAGTTTTTATTAAAATGTAAGTGCAAACTACATTTATTATTTCCTCCTCACCACCACTTCTGTTCCCAGTCTCAGCAAATGGTGCTACCAATATTGCAATTGTCCAAACCAGAAAGGGTGACGTTATGGTCGACCATTCCCCAGAGCCACCAATAGCCCACACGGCACCTTTGTATGATTTTGGAAAGCTCCTTGTTCCTCCTGGAAGACACAGGCCATCCTGGAGCACACCTTCGGGTGATCTGGGTTAACATTACCTTTCAGCATCCACTCCTTCCCTGGCAGTCACTCTCGTGCAAGGCAAAACCTGCAGATCTGAGTGCAGTATTCCTGTTCTTCCTTTGCCTTAATGGCATATACTGCCATTCCCCTGGTACTATTATTGTTTTCCAAACATGCCTTGAACCTGTACATTTCTTGCTATTCCAAAATTCCCTACACCAAACTACTAACCCCCAGCTAACACATAGATGATTTTGACAGCATCCTCCCTAACTCTGGTCTTGTTTCCTCTCTAACCTACCATGCAGCCAGAATGAAAATTTTTTGATGCAAATACAATCAATCACCTATACCTCTCCTAAAAACCTAGCAATGGCTACCCATTGCCCTAGTTAAAACTAGAAGGTATTTTCATAGGTACCACTTCACAGGTATACAAGTTTCTTCCTGAGTGACTAATTCTCACTTCTCTGGATTTCTTTATCACCACTCCCTGCTGATTACATTGCCTTCCAGCTTCCTGAGAAATTTTCTGGTTCTTCCTTGTGAATTTGATTTCTTCTCTAAAGCCTTCAACCTCTTAATGTAGACAACTCTTGCTTATATTTCAGGTTTTGCCTTAGATAAACTCCTACAAACTTTCCTCAAATGATAAAGTAGTTGTCGACTGCCTATTTATTCCACCCCTGCCTCCCCAGCAAACTGTGTTCAATTTAGCATCTTCACAATGCTCTGTGGAGCTCATCCCTTTGGCTGCCACGCTCACTTAGCTTATCTTTGTGGTAATTGCATTCACCTGGCTTCTTCAACTCAAGTGCTACCATCTGTCCTCCATTGTTTTGGTTCCTCTCATCCCCACGGCTGTCGATGAGCCTGGTTCTGTGATGGTCTCTCCTATCATCAGTCCTGGAACACAGAGGAGAATCTCCTCTCACCTTCTTAGTGATCCTGGTGTCCCTCCATCAGTGTATTCCATATAGCCTTCTCTTAGGCTTCAAACAATTTTCACAAACAATTTGCTAAGGAAAATGAATCACTTACAGTAGTTTGTAGTGCCATAAAAATGCAACATAATGAGTAAGAACCAGCAGTATTACAAAGAAAAAAACTTAGTAAGACTTTAGATACTGGAGATTATCAGATGCATAGTATAAAATAAGCACCCTATTATGTTAAAAGAAATAAATTATGAACTTGAAAATAGGGAACAGAAAGTTATTTAAAAATTAGTTGTATATTTGAAAAATAAACAAGTAGAGCTTATAGAAATAAAAATTCAAGAATAAAAAACTAATAATTTATCATCATAATGATAGAAAATCATAGGTTTAAATAACAACACCTAATCATCTGGTGAGTTTTCCAGCCTTTCATAGTCTATCCACCCCACATGTCCACTTGCCTGAATTTTTAAATCTCTTCTTCCACCATCTGCCATAGCAAATCTGGCATTTCAACCTCATTTAGCCTGGGCCATTGCTCTTCCCATGATTCTGGAAGCCACTCCAATAGGAAATGCTCACCATCTCCCAGGGTCCTGATTAGGGTATAAATGATGGATCTTGGGAGAGTAGTCACGTGACCATTAAATTCTCCTTTTTCCATTCTCATGTGCCTATCGCTTTGATTGAGTGCCCTCAAAATCCAGTTTCCTGTGCACGCCTCTGGCTCCTGGCTACGTAGGCTGGCTAGGTCATGCAGCTCCTTTGGAGTATAGTCCCTTTCCACCATTTTCGAGCTCCGTACTTACAGGCTGGATTGTGCTGTCATTTAATTCTAATTAACTATATTTGTAGTGGTGCCAGGGGATATGAGGACAGGTCCCAAAGGACCACATGTTGCTTTGTAAAGAAGAGGACTTCTGCGATGTGTTTGAGCAAAAGGGAATGGGTGCTAGCTCTCAATAGAGAGAGCTGGCTGGTGAGGCTCAGAGGTTTAGGAGGAATTTAGGGACTTAAGGTTTCTGGGGCAAAAGCCAGATGTTCCCACTGTATACATCGAGTACCTATTCTTTCATAGCAGCCTTGGCTTGACTGGGAGTTTATAAAGTAAAGTAAATAAAATATTAACAAAGGTATAATATAAGATAAATTTATTAATAAGCATAGGCAACTAGACAAAATATTTAGAACAATGGCACTAGTAATTTTTCCAGGAATATAGTATTCACCCTCACCATAAAAGCTTTTGAAAATATGTAGTAACAGGGATATTTAATAATCCCTCAACAATAACAAAGAAACTTCTCTAAGTAAGTTCAGTTTTTTTTTTATGCTGCTAAGGTCAACAGGTACCTGTATTATAATAATCATGATCAATTATCAAATAACAACCTTTCAAAATTAAGCTAATTACTTTACTTTAAGAAAGAGAAAGTATAAAAAGGCATCCAAGCATCTAATGAGATCTGGCAAAACCTGGGAATTTACTCTGATGAGCACATTTCAAATTCTTTTGTTTAAAAGTGTTTTAAATATAGTTCTAAGAAACTTAATTATCTTGTTCTGAAATCCAGTGTATCCTGGATATGAAAAATTAAAAAGTAGAAAGGTAGAAACACTAATGTTGACAAGTGATATAATTAAAGGCAGAAAAGGGGCATTTGAAATAACCACAAGAGCAGGGGTTGGGCAGGGCAGGCGAGTGCAATGGGGGGAAAATGGGGACAACTGTAATTGAAAACAATAAAAAATTTAAAAAATAAAATAACATAAAATAACCACAAGCAATCAGTAGCACACAGGAACTGGAAAATTTATGTCCTAATGCACAGGTCAGATATTAGCTGCCAAATATGTTGGAGTGAGCCTGACATACCACTATATTTTATTTATTTTACTTTTTATTTTTTACTGTTTTTCAGTTACAATTGTCCTGCCTTTTCCCCCATTGTTCTCCCCAGCCCTGCCCCCACTACTTCCACAGTCCATCCTCTCCCCATTGGCCATGTCCATGAGTCCTCTGTTCATGTTTCTTGGCCTGCCTCTTCCTTTTTCCCCGCTCCCCTCTGATCACTACCAATTTGTTCTTATTTCCAACTCTCTGGTTCTATTTTGCTCATTTGTGTGTTTTGTTGATTAGGTTCCACTTATAGGTGAGATTATATGGTATTTGTCTTTTACTGCCTGGCTTATTTCACTCAGCATAATACTCTCTATTTCCACCCATGCTGTTGTGAAGGGTAGGAATTCTTTCTTTCTGGTGCATAGATTCTATTGTGTAAATGTATCACAGTATTTTGATCCACTCATTTACTGATGGGCACTTAGGCTGTTCTCAGCTCTTGGCCATTGTAAATAGTGATGCTATGAACAGAGGGTTGCGTAGGTTCTTTTGGATTGGTGATTCAGGATCTTTAGGGTATAATCCCAGCAGTGGGATCACTGACCAAAAGGCGGTTCCATCTTTAGTCTCTTAAGGAAATTCCATACTATTTTCTACCAGTCTGCATTCCCACCAACAGTGTACTAGGGTTCCCTTTGCTCCACAACCTCGCCAGCACTTGTTGTTTGTTAAATTTATTAATGATGGCCATTCTTACTGGTGTGAAGTGGTATCTCTTTGTAGTTTTAATTTGCATCCCTCTAATGGCTAGTGATGTTGAGCATTTTTTCATGTGTCTATGTTATGTACGTCCTCCTTGGAGAATTGTCTGTTCAACTTCTCTGCCCATTTTTTAATTGGATTGCTTGTCTTCCTGGTGTGGAGTCATGTGAGTTTTCTGAATATTTTGGAGATCAAACCCTTGTCCCAGATATCATTGGCAAATATATTTTCCCATTCAGTTGGTTCCCTTTCTGTTTTGTTGATGTTTTCTTTAGCCATGCAGAAGCTTTGTAATTTGATGTAGTCTCATTTGTTTATTCTTTCCTTTATATCCCATGTGCTAGGGCATGTATTGGTAAAAATATTGCTGTTTGGGATATATGAAATATTCCTACCTATGTTTTCTTCTAGGACTTTTGTGGTTTACTTGGCGTAGAACACTTTTCACTCACTATCTGCTTGTCTAATTCTTTAGCTTCTTTCAAATCTTTTCTCAAAGGTCACTTTTTTCCTTAATCCCTACAACCTTTTCACTCAGCTCCTCAACCCCCTCCCCTCTGACACATCACTATGTTCTCTGTTTCCATGAGTCTATAACTGTTTTGTTTATTAGTTTATTTTGATCATTAGATTCCACATATAAGTGCAAATCATACAGCACTTTTCTTTTTCTGACTAGCTTACTTCACTTAGCACAATGCTCTCCAGGTCCATCCATGTTGTCACAAAGGGTAAGATTTCTCTTTTTTATGGCCAAGTAATATTCCATTGTGTAAATATACCACAGCATTTTTATCCACTCATCTGATGATGGACACTTGGGCAGCTTCCAAACCTTGGCTATTGTAAATAAGGCTGCAATGAACATAGGGGTGCATATTTTCTTTTGAATCAGTGTTTCAGGTTTCTTTGGATCTACTGCCAGAAGTAGAATTGCTGAGTCATAAGGAAGTTCTGTCTTTAATTTTTTGAGGTAACTCCACATAGCTTTCCACAATGACTTCACCAACCTGTATTCCCACCAATGATGCACAAGGGTTCCCTTTTCTCCAGAATCTTCACCAGCATTTGTTGTTTATTGATTTATTGATGATAGCCATTCTGGCAGGTGTAAGGCTATACCTTATTGTGGTTTTAATTTCCATCACTCTGATGATTCATGACATTGAGCAACTTTTCATATGTCTATTATCCATTTGTATGTCCTTTTTGGAGAGGTGTCTAGTCAAGACTTCTGCTCATTTATAATTGAATTGGTTTTTTTTCTGGGGTGTTTAGTTGTAACAGTCCGTTATAAATTATGGATATTAACCCCTTATCAGATGTATCATTGGTGAATATGCTTTCCCATTCAGTGGATTGTTCATTTTGTTGATGATTTCCTTTGCTATGCAAACAAAAAATTTAGTTTGAGGTAGTTCCATTTGTCTATTTCTTCTCTTGTTTCCCTTGGCTGAGTAAATATATCAGCAAAAATATTGCTACAAGAAATGTCTGAGATTTTACTGCCTATGTTTACTTCTAGGATATTTTTGTTTCAAATTTTACATTTAAGCCTTTAATCCATGTTGAGTTTATTTTTGTGTATGGTGTAAGAAAGTAGTCCTAGTTTCCTTTTTTGTTGCATGTGCCTGTCCAATTTCTCCAATTCCATTTATTAAATAGACTATCTTTACCCTCATTGCATGTTCTTGCCTCCTTTATTAAATATTAATTGACCATTAAAGCATGGGTTTATTTCTTGGCTTTCAATTCTGTTCCATTGATTTATATGTCTGTTTTTATGCCAGTACCATGCTTCTTTGATTCCTATGGCCTTTTATAGTTTGATTTTAGGTAGCATGATTTCTTCAACTTTGTTCTTTGTCAAGGTTGCTATGGCTATTTGGGCTCTTTTGTGCTTCCATATATATTTTTGGAACATTTGTTCTACTTCTGTGAAATATGTCATTAGTATTTTGATAGGAATTGCATTGAATCTATAGACTGCTTTAGGCAGTGTGGGCATTTTAATGATGTTAATTCTCCCTATCCCTGAATACACTATGTGCTTCCAGTTCTTCGTATCTCTTTCAATTTCTTTCTTCAGTGTCTTATAATTTTTCAAGTCCAGATCTTTTACCTCTTAGGCATTTTTTATGTAGTTGTAAATGGAATTGTTTTCTTAGTTTCACTTTCAGAGAGTTCATTATTGGTGCATAAAAATGCAACTGATTTCTGGATATTAGTTTTGAACCCTGCTAATTTACTGAATTAATTTATCAGTAATAGTAGCTTTTTGGTGGAAACTTTAGGGTTTTCTACATATAGTAGCATATCATTTGCAAATAATGATAGCTTTACTTTTTTTCTTTTCTTCTAGTCTGATTGCTGTGGCTAGGACTTCCAGTACTATGTTGACTAAGTAATGAAAGTGGACATCCCTGTCTTGTTCCTGATCTTAAAGGAAATGCTTGTACTTTGTATGGTATTGGCCGTGTGTTGTCATATATGGCCTTTATTATGTTGAGATATGTTCCTCCCATTTCCACTTTGCTGACAATTTTTATCATAAATTTGTACTGGATTTTATCAAATGCTTTCTATGCATCTATCAATATGGTTATGTGGTTTTTATTCTTCATTTTTTAATGTGGTATATCACATTTGATTTGCAAATACTGTAACAACCCTGTATGTCTGAAATAAGTCTCCCTGAATGATAGTGTATGATCTTTTTAAGGTGTTGCTGGATTTGGTTTGCTAATGTTTTGTCAAGAATTTTAGCATCTACTTCAACATGTTCATCAGGGATATTGGCCTATAATGTTCTTTCTTTTTAGTGTCTTTATCTCATTTTGGATTTAGGGTAATGCTGACCTTATAAAACTAGCTTGGGACTCTTCCAACCTCTTGAATTTTGGGGAATAATTTGAGAAGAGTTCTTTCTTGAATGTTTGATAAAATTCACCTGTGAAGCCATCTGGTCCAGGTCATGTGTTTGTTGGGAGTTTTTGTTTACTGCTTTAATTTAATTAGTTGTAATCTATCAATTTAGGTTTTCTGATTCTTCCTGATTCAGTTTTGGAAGAATTGTATGTTTCTAGGAATTTATCCATTTCATCCAGGTTGTCCAATTTGCTGGCATATAGTTGTTCATAATATTTGCTTATAATCCTTTGTATCTCTGTGTTGTCAGTTGTTATGTCTCCTCTTTCATTTCTGATTTTATTTATTTAGGCCCTCTTTCTTCTTTTCTTGATGAGTCTGGTTAAAGGTTTGTCAATCTTGTTTAACTTTCAAAGAACCAGCTCTTGGTTTCACCGATCTTTTGTATTATTTTTTCAGTGTGACATCAATTTTTTTGATGAAACTTATTCTGGCCATTCTACTTGAAATTGCAATGTGCTCTCTCCATCCCCATTCTACTTTTTCCCATTAAATTTATAATCTTCTAAAATGCTATATAATGTACATAGGCATTGCGTTGTTTTTGTTTTTAATTAGCTAGACCCATCTTTTAGAATATAAACTCTACAAGATCAGAGATTTTCTTTTTTGCCTGTGTTACTCACTAATACATCCCAAGTGCCTATAATAATAGCATATGTTTAGAGCATAGTATACATTTGGTAAGAATATGTTGAATAAGTAAATTATTAAATTAAACAAATGAAATTAGATCAAATTTAAGAGAAGATAAAGAAGTAAAGGAAAAACATTATGAGGCAGCAGAAACCTACAAGCTGTTCACCAAACCTATAGCCCAGGGGTGTCAAACTCATTTTTACCTGGGGCCACATCAACCTTGTGGTTGTCTTCAAAAGGCTGAATATAATTTTAGGACTGTATAAGTATAACTACTCCTTAACAGTTAACCAAGAGCTTGGCACTGCTACCGGGTAGGAACAAGGTGCCAGGCCAGATAAAACAAGGTGGAGGCCCAGATTCGGCCCACAGGCCTTGTGTTTGCCACCTGTACTATAGCCTATTCTTCCCGGACATTTAGCTAGACCTCATTTCCCAGCCTGCCCAGCAGTTATGTTGGCCATGGACTAAGTTCTGACCAATGAAATGTGAGCATAAATGATGTGCACTTCTTACAAGCCTACCACCACAAACCTAGTGTAAAATTCTCTATTTTCTTTTGATTTTGGGAAGCTAAACACATGAGACTCAGAGACCCTAAAAGATGGTTTTGAGTCATAGGTTATAACAATCCTCTGTACCTAAAAGACCATGATGCAAGCTGTCCACATTAGAAACATCTTTATTGCACTCTCAGAGAGTGAGAAATTAACATCCATGGAAAGTCACTGATATCTAGAATTTGTTTACAACAACAGAGAGCATTTTCCTGACAGTTTAAAGGTCACATACACTGCAGACATTCTACTTCACTGAAATCTAATATATAAAGGAATGTAACAGGAAAGAATTAGACCCAATAAGGGACAAAGGAAAGACACAGGAAAACTTCCAGTCAAGACAAAGGCATAGGTAGACATGCTTAGTTTCCTTGCACAACCATAGACAGAATTACAACTATATGTCGAAACAAATAACAACGAGAACCATCAGAAAATCAAACTGTGTGGAAGTCCGACAACCAAGGATTTAAAGAAGTCACATTCATCCAGATGGGTAGGAGAGGCAGAGTCACAGAGACAGGGTAGAGAGGTGCAGAGACATGGTGTAGCACAGAGAGGCAACAGTGGCTGCAGAATGGATGGTCCCATATTCATGTGTGGTGGATGAAAACTGGGAGGGATACCTTGGGAGCAAGTGATCCCAGCTGCAGGCCAGACCACACAGCCCAGGGTTCAGCACTGGGAAGATAAATCCCCATTACTTCTGGCTATAAAATCCAGTGGGGGTTGGGGTGGCAGAAGAATCACTGGACTTTCAGGAGAGTCCATTTAAAGGGTCAGCATGGAATTAGAACATACACAAACCCACAAACTCTGGGATTGTGCACTAGGGCAACAGCTGGAAGGGTGCCAGTCACATACAGGAAGTGGGTGAAGTGATTGGAAATGTGGCAAGTGCCAGGTAAATGTCCAGAAACCAGGCAATGGCACTGTCCCCTCTCTGAGTCCTCCCCCGACACAGAGCCACAAAGCAGTGAAGTGGGCTGCTCTGCCCTGGTGCTACCCCACACAATTTACAGGTGCCTTTTCTAAGGGAGTTAAAACAGCTCTATCTTATACACAGAAACAAACAAAGGGAGGCTGCAAAATTGAGGAGACAAAGAAATATGGCCAAAATTAAAGAACAGAACAAAACCCCAGAAAAAGAACTAAACGAAACAGAGATAACTAACCTATCAGATGCAGAGTTCGAAATGCTGGTAATCAGGATACTCAAAGAACTCATTGGGTATGGCAAAAAACATAAGGGAAGAAATGAAGGTTACACTAAGTTAAATAAAGAAAAATCTACAGGGAACCAACAGTGGAGAGGATGAAGGTGAGTATCATGTCAAGTATTTGGAACAAAAGGAAGGAAAAAGCATTCAATCAGAATAGCAAGAAGAAAAAATAATTTAAAAAAAATGAGGATAGGCTTAGGAACCTCTGGGACAACTTTAAACATTCCAACATCTGAATCATACAGATGCCAGAGGAATAGAAATATCAAGAAATTGAAAACTTATTTGAAAAAATAATAAAACTTCCTTAATTTGGTGAAGAAATAGACATGCAAGTCCAGGAAGCACAGAGAATCCCAAACAAGATGGACCCAAAGAAACCCATACCAAGCCACATCATAATTAAAATGCCAAAGGTTAAATAAAGAGAGAATCTTAAAAGCAGCAAGAAAAAAGCAATTAATTACCTACAAAAAGGTTCCCATAAGACTGTCAGCTGATTTCCGAAAAGAAATTTTGCAGGCAAGAAGGGATTGGCAGGAAGTATTCAAAGTGGTGAAAAGCAAGGTCCTACATTTAGCAAAGGCATCATATAGAATAGAAGGGCAGATAAAGTGCTTCCCATAAAAGGTAAAACTAAGGGAGTTCATCATCACCAAGCCATGAAATGTTAAAGGAACTTATTTAAGAAAAAGAAGATCAAAACTATGAACATTAAAACAATAACAAATTCACAGCTACCAACAACTGAACCTAAAGAAAACAAACTAAGCAAACAACCAGAATAGGGACAGAATCATAGATATGGAGATTATTTGGAGTTTATCACCTGGGAGGGGGAAGGAGGTGATTGGGGGAAAAGGTGAAGGGATTAAGAAGCATAATTGGTAGGTACAAAATAGGGGGATGTCAAAAATAGTATAGGAAATGGAGAAGCCAAAGAACTTACATGCATGACTCATGGACATGAACTAAAGCATGGATTTCTGGAGGGACAGGGATACTGGTTGGAGGGGGGGCAAAGGAAAAAAATGGAATAACTATAATAGCATAATCAATAAAATTATATATTTTTTAAAAGACAAGACATAGTTTCTCAAAAATAAGAATGAGCCACTTCAAGTCAGTTTGTTTGAAATAGGAAAGGGAAAATGATTTAAAGTGAAATGAATTAATTGAAATTTCTTTAAAGCGATTGAAGTTTGCTAATGAAATACATTAAGCAGACTACTAAGCATTGGATCTTAATGGTATTAAAGATCAAATTAAACCTATTTAAACCAAATTAAAGGTACCTATTTAAACCAAATTAAAGGTACAGTGATCAAAGAATCTGGCAAAACTTAAAGTGACCTTTTTTTAAAGTAAAGGAGAAGTAGAGGAAATGCAGAACCCAGTTAATAAATGCCAAAATAAATTGTATGAATAAGTAACTACATAATTTCATTTAACTATGAGGCTTGAGGATTTTTAAACACTTTTCATATTCAATATATTTATTGGACTTTTCTATATTGCATAAGATTCTCAATAAAGCCAATTTCTCATTAATTTTCCATACCTATAAATATAAATATGCATATATATATAATTGGAAAATTCATATTAGCAGCAAATTATAGGGTAAAATAAAGTACAGAAATACAATATCAAATTCACCAAATATAATTAATTGCAAAATCTTCAGACTCCATTGCCAAATCGAGTATTTACAAAGATGTTTTCCATTTGTCTATTGTTATTTCTTTATAAAACTGGATTGTGGAGGTGGGGGCTGTGATGGGAGTAAGACAAAAAACTGTACTTGAACAATTAAAATAAAAAATAAAAAAAGGCTGATTGTTTCTTTAAATTATAATATCTGAGTTTAGATGGAGTCATTACCTCTTCACCATATCAAATATTATGCAAACTCAATTTAACCACTGCAACCAACATTTAAAAATAGGAAACACAATATTTATATTATGTTTAATAATATTTAACATATTTATAATTCCTCATTATAAATAGCTACCTACACATACCAATTCTCACAAGAGAAGTAAAAATCACAGAGGAAGAAATAGCTCTGAGGATGTTGGTTTTATTGCTACAGAGGAATCCATACAAACCTTCTTCCTTCTCTTGTTCTTTTATTTTCTTTTTCCCATTTACTCCTTCTCAATCTGGTTACTGCATTTTTTTTTTGTTCCACATTAAAGCAGATTTTCTACTCTAGTCTCATAGATAATTGGTACCTCATTGACAGTTTCACTCTTAGTATAAATATCATCCTACCCAAATACTTCTCATTGTCCTATCCAAAGTCTTGAGCTTTATTCATAAAGATTAAAACCAGCATAATAATGAAATGGAAGGAATGAAAGAATAAAGGAAAAAAGTTAATTAGCAGGTCAGTCAGGAAAAAAGTTAATTAGCAGGTCAGTCAGGAAACATTCCCCAGGAATTTAACCATGCTAGCAATATATACACACAATTTTTTGAATTGTGATCATTTAAAGTCACCCATAGACAAACACCTTGTGCAAAAAAGGCCTGCAGTCCCATACCCCTTGGTCTTATACAAAGACCCGTTAGGGGAAGGGATATGGGAAGGTCCAATTGAACTATTAACTTGGGGTTGAGGTATACTCGTGTTTACTCTCCATAAAGACCTTTAAAGCTGCCAGCGAAGAAAGTGAGGCCATATCATAGAAAAGGCTTCCCTGGAGATGACCCACCTCCACCCCATTGGACTCCAAATCCAGAATTCTCCAACCTGTGTGTCACCCTGCTCCAGTGAAACTCCAGCCAGCACTCAACATCACCTAAGGGGGAGTTTTTCTACCAACTTAAAGGGACAAACTGATAAATTGCAGCTAGAGCTGCATCAGCAGCTACAGGACATTCAACACTTAACAAAGCAGGAGGTTTTTCAAATCTTCCATGATAATCTTGGTTACCTAAACCCCCAAAATTGGTTTGATGGACTTAACCTGAGAATGTGGGTCTTTGGAGCCACTGGTTGTTTACTTATTCTAATAATGCTTTGTATATTTCAATGCATTTGCAAATTATTTTCCCAGGGTCATGTAAGAGACCAGCAAGTAGCAAGCTTTGTGAAGTCTATAGCAGTCCTAACTAAAAACAAGGGGGGAAATATAGGGAACCTATCCACGTGGAATGGCAAATGTAGCCCAGCCATATTGGAAAGCCCATAGGCGTGTATCTGCACACAGGACGCCAAACCCACGGATCAGCTTTCCCGTGGGAAACCAGGCCTGCATTATACCTAAGCTGCTTTGAGGCTTGCTCTTGCTAAAACTCCCTCACCCTGAGTTGAAGCAGCAAATGCTTACTGCATATTTTTAAAGTAACTTCCTAAAGTCTGTGCTAATTCTTCCAAGCATTGAAGTGTAACCAGACCAATTTCTCTTATCATTGCCTTGCATTTGCAACATTTTTTCCTTGTTAATCTGTAGGAAGTAATCAGTAATATCCTTTCCTTTGTTATCTGTAAAAAATAATTACCTAAAGCAAACCTAAGCATAATGAATGAGAACCTTCTTTGATGTATGCTATTAGAAAACCAACAAAAGCTTGTCAAGGCAAGGGTTGAGGTGCTCTCCTCTTGAGAGAGTGGCCATGTCATCCCCTTTTCTCCACAGGACTTCGCTAGTCCCTGTGAATTTGTTTTGTCTCATCCACAACACCATGGACACTGCTGGCAAGACTCTGCATTAGGTCAGCAGACAGTACAATTATTTGAAGAGGTGTGACATTAGTAAACTGAGGAAAAATATGTTTGAGATTAAAATCTTTAAAGAATTCTAAAAAGACCCTGAGGACAGCTCAACTTCTCTTCTGAATATCTTTCTTCTATAATATGGTAATTAAAATAAATAAATATCATAGGTAAAATTCAAATTTCAAATTGAAAAACCTATGTTCCTACCAAGGGCAATGAAATAGTTGGGAAATATGCTACAAAAATATAATATACTGTTTTTAGAACACTGCAAGTTATCCAAAACTCTGGCATATTATATGAGTAAAAATAAGGGTAGTAAGATTCAGTAGATAATATTTGCAGTATTTGTCTTATAATTACATGAAACAAAGTATGTAGAAGGAATGATAAAGGAAAAACTGTCAAATGATCTTGACCTGGCTGATGTGACTGCCCAGGAATGTTGCTTTTCCTTTGCTATTGTAAGGATGCTCTTCCAGAATGAAAAAGGATCTTTCCTGGCCTACAGGATATGAACAGTTGTATTATTCTCTTAAAGTTTAATTGAACTTTGGAAATTAGCTTAGTTCATTCAGAGAACTGAAACACTGATAATGTTACAATACTAATATTTTTAAAAATAATTCTATGTTCTAGGCCCTAAAAAAGTTATTTCTTTTTAAACATAACAGTGTCCGGTGTTAACTTCACAGATAATTTCTAATACCTATAGTTGAAAACATCTATCTCTAAATGTGTAGCTTTCCATATTAACATTCATAGTTTAAACTGAATAAGATTAATGCAAAATAATTCTTTTTACTTTTTCTGGCAGTAACTCACTTTTAATTCAAAATTACATGGCAGAGAAAAACAAATGTCTACTGAGAGAGAATAATATAATATAATATTCTATGTTATAAAGATAGAATATACTGTTTTTAAAACCTAGCTCATTATTATTAATAATAGACCTTTGGTTATTATTATTATAATAAACATGTACAGGATATGTATGCTATAAGCTACATAATGAATGAAAGAAACCAAAGAAGACCTACATCAAGAGAAACATACTGTCCTCATGGATTAGAAGAACACTCAATATCATAAAGATGATAATCCTCTGCAAATTAGTTTATAGATTTAATGCAACTTCAGTCAAAATGTCAGCAAGGTTTTTGTGCATTTGGATCACCTGATTCTAAAATTTATATGAAAAGGCAAAGAACCTAGAATGGCCAAAACAACTTTAAAAAAATTAAAAAAGTGAAGGAATCACACTTCTTGATTTTCAGTACTGTAAACTATAATAATAAAAATAGTGTGGTATTGATAAAGAGATATGCACATAAAACAATGAAACAGAATAGAATTGATAATTAGACTCAGACAAATATAACCAATTAATTTTTTTATAAAGATACAAAGACAATTAAAAGGAGAAAGGATAGTTTTTCAGTAATGGGGGTTGGAACAATTGGACATCCAAAAACAACAAAATCAAGACGGACTGAAGCCTCACACCCTATGTAAAAATTAACTAAACAATAACCATAGTTCTAAATGTAAAGCTTAAAACTATAAAACTTGCTAAAGGAAATGTTTTGTTGAAGAATAAAACATTTTCTTTTGCAAGTTTTATAATTTTAAGCTTGGACAAGGGTTTGATCTCCAAAATATATAAAGAACTCAACACCACTCCAATCCAGGAAAACAATCCAATTAACAAATGGGCATAGGACCTGACCAGACACTTCTCCAAGAAGGATATATAGAGGGCCCAGAGACAAATGAAAGGATGCTCAGCATCACTAGCCATCAGAGAGATGCAGATTAAAACCACAAGGAGATACCACTTCACACCAGTCAGAGTGGCCATCATAAACAAATTAACAAACATGTCCTGGGGAGGTTGTGGAGCAAAGAAAACCCTAGTGCACTGTTGATGGGAATGCAGACTGGTGCAGCCACTGTGGAGAACACTATGGAATTTTCTTAGAAAACTAAAAATGGAACCGCCTTTTGACCCAGCAATTCCACTGCTGGGATTATACACTAAGAATCCTGAAACAGCAATTCATTGAACGCTGTGCACAATGTTCAATGTGCAGCTCAATTTACAATAGACAAGTGCTAGAAACAGCCTAAGTGTCCATCAGTGAGTGGATCAGAAAACTATGGTACATTTACACAACGAACCATTCATGACAACATAGATGGAATTGAAGATCGAGATGCTAAGTGAAATAAGCCAGGTGGTGAAAGACAAATATCATATGATCTCACCTATAAGTGGAACCTAACAGCAAAACAAACAAATGAACCGTGTAGAATCGGAGACATTGAAGTAAAGAACAAACTGAAAATAACCAGAGGGGAGAAGGAAAGGGGATAATAGGGAAAGATGGGGAAGCATTGTTAAGGAACATGTATAAAGGACCCATGGACAAAACCAAAGGGGATTAGGATTGAGGGTGAGAGGAAAATGGAAACAAATGTACTTAACAATAAAAAATTAATTAATTAATTAAAAGTTTACCTCTATATGATCAAAATAATAAAATAATACAACAAATTTTACTCCATCAAAATAAAACATTTGTTCTACAAAAGACACTTTTAAGGGAATGAAAAGACAAGTGGCAAATTGAGAGACACTTCACAAATCACATATCCAACAAAGAGGAGAACATGTAAATAACCCTCAAAATTCAGCAAGAAAATGAAGAATCCAATTTAAAAAACCCTGCCAAAGACTTGAACAGATACTTCATCAAGAGGATATGGATTACAAATAAGTACATTTGAAAACGTTCAATATTATGAGCCATTAGTGACACACAAACTAAATCCAGGGTAGGAACCACTACAGACCTGTTGGAATGACTAAAATAGAAAACTACTTACAACATCAAGCATGTGAAGAAACCGGAACTCCCATGCAGTGTTGGTGGTTATAGAAGATGCTATAGACACTCTGGAAAAGAGAAGGGCAGTTTCTTATGAAGTCGCCGTGTTTTGCCATGTACAATGAGCTCCTGTATATAATGTGCACCCAAGTTTTGGGCCCGCACTTTCAGGAAAAATAATCTTTCATTTTAATTCAAGTTTTTATTGACTTATATTTGGAAACAAAACCAATTATTGGATTCCAGGGTATTATTTTGTATACAGATATCTTTATTGCTTTCCAGAGTTACATTTTTAATGCATAGGCATAAATAAAAGAATTAAAAACATATATATAGATACAGAGCTAGTACTGCCTACATATAATGTGCATTCTTATTTTTCCATTAAAAATTTGGACAAAAAGTTTTGCATTATACGCAGCAAAATATGGTAAACATAAGTTTACCATATAACCCAGTAATTCCATTCCTCGGTGTGTACTCCAGAGCAATAGTTATAAGAAAATTCATCTTCACACAAAAACTTGTACACAAACATTTACAAATACTCTATGCATAATCACACAAACTTGGAAACAACCCAAATATATTTCATGGGTTAATGAATAAGCAATCTGTAGTACATAAATAAAAGGAAATACTACTGAGAAAAAAATTTAAGGAAGAATTATTGATACATACAACAACTTGGATACATCTTAAAGGCATGCTGAGTGAAAAAAGCCTGCCTCAGAAGGTTATATACTATACAATTCCATTTCTGGGAAAAAGAAAATAATAACAACAGAGTACAATAGTGGTTGCCAAGGATAGGGTTGGGGGAGGGAATGATTACAAAGAGGTAGTACTAGAAAAATTGGGGGATGACAGAACTGTACCCTAACTGTGGACTGACAATATGATCTATTAACGTGTTAAAATTCAAATATCTCTGTGGCAAAAAGAAAGTCAATTTTACTGTATGTTAATTTAAATAAATAAAATTTATAATACCTAGGAGACACCCTGATCAGGTAGTTCAGTTGGTTATGGAGTCATCCCAATATGCCAAGTTTGCAGATTCAATCCCCAGTCAGGGCACATACAAGAAACAACCAATGGATATATAAATAAGTGGAACAACAAGTCAATGTCTCTCTTTGTCTCTCTCTCTTTCATCAATCAAAAATTAAAAAAATAAAGTACCCAGAAGAAGAATTGCTGGATCACAGGGTAGGTATATGTTAGTTTATTTTTAATTTCCACACTTTTTTCTAAAGGGGGTAGATGTTGCATTTTATATTTTTAACAACAATAAATAGAAGTTTCAGTTGATACATATTCTTATCATAATTTGCCATTGTTAGTCTTTTTGTAGTTAGCCATTCAAATGACTGTGATATATCTCACAGTAGCTGCATAATATTCCATAATTTGTTAGCCTCACCGTTCATTCAAACCATCCTCTAGTGGGTCCTTGACTCTCCCTTCCTTCCAACCCTCTTTTCCCTAGAATTCATTACCTAAAGACACATAGGTCATTTCAGTCAACACATGTGGGCTTATTTTGTTGTTGCCATTCCTGAAAGAAGTTGGGAGAAAAACTAGGGTAGAAAACATGTGTTCACACCACTCTCTCCCATATATTAAATTCTTAGGTGTCATACTTATAGAATTTTGGAGTGGTAAGTATCTTTAGAGATCCTATTTTCCAAACCTTTCATTTGACAAATGAGTACATGAAGCCATAGAGACTGCACCACTTTACCTGGGTCATTTATCAGGCTAGCTTTATAATGCTTTACAGCAGAAAATCACATCTTCAATGTTATTGTGACATATACCAGTAGAAATTTTAATGTGTCAAAAGGACATTTTCCAGGAATGTATTCATTCATATGACAAATATGTATTGAGTGCCTCTCAATGCCAAGCACTCTGCTAGGTTCTGAGGATATGAGACACAGCCCACACTCCCAAGAAATATACATAGTCTAACTGAAGGTTCAAAAGTATATCTCACTCAATTCTGCACTAGGAGCCATGTGCTGTGCACAAAATGCAGCACGATGTGAAAAGTGACCAATAGAAAAATAATTTTTTCTAATTGCATTGGGTGAGTCCAGGCTTCACAAAGTATGTGATATTTAATTTAGACCTTGAGCAAAAGGAACAATAATTTTATTTAAGATGAGATACCAGTGGAATTATGGAGAATTTCTGGTTTTTAAACTACAGTTACATATAAGTACAGAAAATGCTCATAATCATTTCAAACATGAACTAACTTCCAAATCTCGTGAGAGGTAGTTAGCAGGAGAGGAAAGAATAACTGAAAACAAGTTGGCAACTTTGAAAGCTTTGGTAAATACATATTTTGGCAAAAAAGAAAATGGAGATTAAGTCATCCTAGTAAGGAAGAAAGCAATTTTCTTGGTTCAAGTATCCAAATCATCATGATTTTTTTAAAAAATCATCATAAGAATAGGTACAGAAATCTCATTGTTTTTGCATTTAATTCTAAAAAGGCATATATAGCATAATTAAAGTTAAGCCAAGTGACAAAAATTGGTTTAGTACTATAATCAAGTATATCATAAAATTAATTTGGTACTCCTAATAATATGCCTAATTGTTATATTTCTGCATGGCCATTAAATGCCACAAATATTAAATAATCATACATATGATGATTTGTAGTATTATTTTTACCCAATTGAAGCAAGTATTTCTAGATGCAGCTAATGAAAGGGAGAAGAGCAAGGCAGAAAGTTGACAATATCCCTCCTAAAAATGCCACATTATTTCCAACCAGGTCCTTCACTCTTCTATCAGTAAGTAGCCAGGATCATTATCATAAATTATTATTATTATTATTATTATTATTATTATTATTATTATTATTAGCAGTTACAATGTATTGAACACTTACCACATATCAGATATTATACCAGCTTTAGTATTTCAATGTATCCTTACATGAACCTTCCTAGATATTATCTAAACCACCTTGAAGATGAAACAACAGCAGTAACAAAGAATTTAAATAACTGACCTGGAGTTATATAACAAGTGAAAACACAGGAAACATTGTAAAATAGGTTTTAACTTCCAGTGACTTGGTCACAGCTCAGTTATGAATCATTCCACTTCTCCAGAAGGCCATAAGGAAACAAGGACAATAAGAAAAATGCAAATTCAATTTCTAACAAAGGCGGAAGACAGAAAACATGGCCAAACTACAAATTTTGTGTATAAATGCTTTTTTACACAGAACTGGTAGTGGAACCTAAAGAAAATTGTGATGAGGTCTGATGAAAGTCAAGGGAAAAACAGAATGAGCAGTGGGAAAATAACTATCAGATCCAAAAAGTTATAAAATCATTAAAAATATGTCTTCTAAATGTAAAAAGGATCACCCAAAAGGCCAGTGGTGTCCGTGGTGGCAAGGGCGGAGTGGAATCTGTAGGAATTTAGGTATGGCAATAGAAACCTCCCTGAGAAGGTTAAGGTCAAGACACTTGAAATGGCTTAGGTGCCCATCAGTAAATGTGTGGATCCAAAAACTGGCATACTACACAATGGAATACTATGCAGCAGAAAGAAGGAAGGAACTCCAACTCTTCATGACAGCATCAATGGAATTAGAGAGCATTATACTTACTGAAATAAGCCAGGCAGTGAAAGACAAATACCATATGATCTGACCTATAAGTGGAAACTAATCAGCAAAATAAAAAAAATGAACAAGATATAACCAGAGACTTGGGAATAAAGAACAAACTGACAGTGACCAGGGGAAGTAGGAAGAGGGTTAGTGGGGGGAAGAAGGGGGAGGGGCAGGCCAAGGAACACAAACAGTGGACTCATGGGCACAGACAATGTAGGGCGTATTGACTGTGGGAGTTGAGGGGGATGGAGAATTGGGAAGCAATGGGGGAAAAGGTGGGACAGCTATAACTGAACAACAATAAAAAAAAGTGACAGAGACATGATGGTTTCACAGAACTCCACCACTATAATAAGAGATGGGAGGCTTCGAGTTGTAGAAGTGCCAGACGGCCCTAGACTTTCCCTTTCCTCAACATGAGCTTTTTATAAAAAGCCGGCTCATAAGCCGGAGGTGTATGTAAACACGGCTTGCCCCCTTAACAACCACAGCAAAAATTAAAGCTAGATTACAAACAGCTATCACCCAGAATTGTCAGAAAATCAAGCTGTATGAAAGTCCGACAACCAATGAGTTAAAGAAGTCACATTCATCCAGACAGGTAGGAGGGGCAGATGTGGAGGCACGCAGAGAGGCATGAGACATGGAATGGGTGGTCCCACACCCACGCGTGGTGATTAAAAATTGGGAGGCATACCTCTGGAGTGAGAGATCCTAGCCCCATGCCAGACCACCCAGCTTAGGGTTCCAGTGCCAGGAAGATAAGCCCCCATATCTCTGGCTATAAAAACCAGTAGGGGTTGGGGCAGTGGAAGAAAATGTAGGATTCTCAGGCATTTCTTTTTAAAGAGGCTCAATGGACTTAGGACTTACTCAGATTCATACCCTCTGGGATCCAGCACTGCAGCCCAGCTAGAAGGGCACCGGTGGCATGCAGGGAGAAATCGAGTGTCTGGCATCGGGGTGAGGTCCAGGGACAGCATGCTCCAGGACAAAACTCTAGAGGGCAAACAGTGGCATTGTTCCCTTTCTGAGCCCTCCCTCACAGAGTGACAGAGAGTCCACACCATATCAAAGACTCCATCAACCTGGTTCACACAATTTGCCCTCCCCAGGCAATGAACTAAGGTTCTGTGCCATCCTACTTAATGGTGCACTTTTCTACAATAAGCCACACTTTCACAGGAGTCAAAGCAGCTCTATCTAATACAGAGACACAAACAAAGGGAGGCTGCCAAAAGGAGGAGACAAAGAAATATGGTTCAAATGAAAAAAAAAAGAAAACTCCAGAAAAAGAACTAAACAAAATGGAGATAAGCAATCTATCAGATGCAGAGTTCAAAACACTGGTTATTAGGATGCTCAAGGAACTCATTGGGTACTTCAACAGCATAAAAAGACCCTGGCAGAAGTGGTTACATTAAGAGAAATAAAGAAAAATTTACAGGGAACCAACAATTGGGTGGATGAAGCTGAGAATGAAATCAATGATTTGGAACATTAGGAAGAAAAAAAAATATTCAATAAGAACAGCAAGAAGAAAAGAAGAATCCAAAAACCAAGGATAGGATAAGGAGACTCTGCAATATCTTCAAGCGTACCAACATTTGAATCATAGGGGTGCCAGAAAGGAGAAAATAAGCAAGAAATTGAAAACTTATTTGAAAAAATAATGAAATAAAACTTCCCTAGGTTAGCAAGAGAAATAGACATACAAGTCCAGGAAGCACAGTGAGTCCCAAACAAGATGGACTCAAAGAGGACCACACCAAGACACATCATAATTAAAATGACAAAGGTTAAAGATAAGGAAAGATTTCTTAAAAGCAGCAAGAGAAAAGTAGATAATTACCTATGGGGGAGTTTCCACAAGACTGTCAGCTGATTTCTGAAAAGAAACTTTGAAAGTAAGAAGGAACTGGCAAGAAGTATTCAAAGTGATGAAAAGCAAGGACCTACAACCTAGATTACTCTGTCCAACAAAACTTTCATTTCGAATCAAAAGGCAGATAAAGTGCTTCCCAGACAAGGTAAAGCTAAGGAGTTCATCATCACCAAGCCATTATTACATGGAACATTAAAGGGACTTTTTTAAGAAAAAGAAATTCAAAACTATAAACATTAAAATGGCAATAAATTCACAACTATCAACAATTGAATCTAAAAAACAAACTAAGCAAATATGCAGAACAGAAACAGAATCATAGATACGGAGATCATTTAGAGGGTTATCAGCTTGGACACAGAAGGGGGAGGATGGGGGAAAGGTGCAGAGATTAAGAAATACAAATCGGTAGGTAGAGAATATATGGAGGATCTTAATAACAGTGGAGGAAATAAAGTAGATACAGAATTGATATGCATGACTCATGGACATGAGCTAAGAGGGGGATTACCAGAGGGAATGGAGGGTACCAAGTGGAGGGGAGAAAAGGGGGGAATATTGGGATAACTGTAATAGCATAATCAATAAAATATATTAAAAGAAAAAAATTGAAGGCAAGACCCTCTACCAACAAAATAGTTATGACTTGCTTCATTGTGATATTGCAGTGGTCTGGAACCTAACCCACAGTATCTGCTAGGCATGCCCGCAGGCTACTAAATTCATTCAAATGTTAGTGTGAATTTCTTTCTCAGTTTATATTAAGTGTCTTTTAGGATTCTGTGGGAAATGAGACTTTGATATAATATCAGATACTATTTGTTGAATTCCCATCTGCCATGTCCCTACTTGCATTGCTTTTTAACAGAACCCCCAATTGTTTAGATATTGGTAGCAAACTACTCAGAGCTGTGGATTCAGATGCAGAACATGAATCCCAGTTACTCTCACCAAATTCCCCTCTGAGTAACTGGGTTAGTGGTGGGCAGGGGACCTAGTCCTAGACACTGTCTTGATAGGATATCTGTGGGGTCAGTTTCTGGATAAGATCTTTTTCCTTGATTTATAAAAAGGGAAAAAAAAACCAAAAACATTGCAGGAAAACTTTCCTTATTCCTAATTTTGGATGCACTTATGTGAGACTCTGATGCCTACAGCTTCAGTAGCCACTATTAGTGTCCATGTTTGGACACTAATGAACAAGAAAAAGGAAAACCAAACAAACAAAAATACCAACCTCTGACACTAATTGACTGGAAGGACGAACTACTTTTCTCCAGACTCCTTGTCGTGTGAGATAATAAATATCTCTTAAGTAAGTCACTTTTTGTTAAGTACCCTGTTACTTTGAGTCAAAATATATCCTACTTGATGTAGATATAAAACCCAGGTTTACATTTGTAGGTGGTCAGTATAGCTTGGAGGGACCTAAATAACCCGAGTTGTACGAGGTACTGGAATAATATCCCAGGGGAGGGTGTCAGGAAGGTTAGAGAAGTGACCATTTTGTAGTCACACCAAGTGCCAACTTTCAACTACAATCATCCCCTTGTAAATACAGAAGAATTCTAGTTCTCAAAGTTGTATAAACAATTAAAAAATTCCAAACTTAACCAAATCATAGGTCTGAGTGGCCCTCTATGACTTTCCAATTGTGTTTATATTTCTGTGGTCTCAGGTCAAGTAAATGTTTCTACTTGACCTATAAAAAACAGAGAAGAAACACAATGAATAAAGTTAGAATAGCACTAAATTTGAAATCAGAAGCCCTAGTAGTGATTTCTGGCTCTACTGATTACTAGGTCTAAGTCTTCAGGTTTTAATGTTCTGATCTGCAATATTCAGATAATAATACTTATATCATGAAGTTTTCTAAGCATTAAATGTGATATGTAGAAAATGTTGTATGAATATTTAAAAGTAACATACAAAGTAAGCTGTTTAGTGACATACTTTAAGCAGCTCTTTGCAAAATGAATAATTCCTTCATTCACTGTAAATACTGGAGTAGACTTGACAAAAGACTAATCTTTCCAGTTTAAGGAAAAGATTTCTTTTCCTTTCTTTTCATGTTATGGCCATAGTGGAGACACAAAACCGAAGGATAGCATATGCCAAAATACATGTACTATTTGTGGAGTCCTTAAATTTTATTTTACTTTATATTTTATTCTATTAATATAAAAATATGCCATTTACTTTTTGGAATTTATGATATAAATACCTGTCAGTCATTATAAGAAAAAGAGAACAGACCGATATTCTCCATGAAGGGAGATTTTAAAATTTTCAAGATGCTTTTAACAAATAAAAAGTAACATACAGGTGCACTCTTCCTGCTGAGCACATCCGTACCTTTCTCTTCCCCTCCCCCCATTCCCCCACGGGCATGCAGCTGCGGGGGTCCCTAAGGGTCCCCAGGAGACTCACAAGTAGGGGAGCAATGGGCAGGTAACAGCTCTTCCCAGGCTGACCTCCGGAACCTGTCCCCAGGCCCCTTTTTCCCTGACTCCCCAGTGACCTGACAGCAGCCCCACCTTGGCTCAGTTCTTCCCTGTGCCCTTTCTAGAGAGCCAGAGCAGCCCTGGCCAGTTTCTGCCCTGTTGCTTCGATCCTAAGCCCTTCCTTATGCCCAGCTTTAGTAAACATACTCTCAAAATTAAAAAAATAATATATATGCATATATATGTGTACATATATAGTTACATCATGACTAAGCAGGGTTTACCTCAGGAATACAAGGTGAACATTCAAACTCAATTAATGTAACTCACCATATTAATGAACTAAAAGAGGAAAACCATATGATATCTCGGCAGGTCCAGGAAGATCATTTGACAAAAATGTGCATCTAAACTTGTGATAAACTGTTGAGCAAACTAGGCACAAAGGATATTTCCTTAATCTAATAACATAGATTTTTTTTCCTTAATCCATGAAAAAAATTGCAGCTAACATCATACTTAATGATAAAAGACTGAATGCTTCCCCCCCCACCATAAAACCAGGAAACCGCCAATTAAAATTCAGTTGTATTTCTTAACAGTAGAAATGTACAATATAAAACAAAAGTTGGATGATTATAAAATGGTCTCCAAAATTGATTTGTATAGTTTCCTTTCTTGGAATGTGGTCATTATCAAAATGTCCACGTGGGATTTCACTCCCATGATTATGTTACATTTATGGCAAAAGTGAAGTGGCATATGTAATTAACATCTCCAAATCACTTTCAGTTAATCAAATGGAACCTTTAAGAAGCATGAGTAAATTTCTCCTGCTGAACCATGAGTTCAAACACTGCGAGGAACTGAATTCCGCCGCCCACCTGAATGAACTGGAAGAGCACCCAGAGCCTCAGATGAGAATGCAATGCTGGCTGATCCGTTGACTGTAGCCATGTGAGCGCTGAGCCGGGGGCCCAACTAGCCCATGCCTGCACTCTGGACCCACGTGAACTGTGAGGTAATAACTGGGTAACATTTGAGCAACTATGTTCGTGGTGATTTATTTCTCAGCAATAGAAAACTTATCCAGATACTATTCCTTATAGCATCAAAAATATAAAATAATTAGAGATACATCTGACAAAAGATATGAAAGACCTATAGAGTCAAAGGTTCAAAATATTGCTGAGAGAATAAACCTAAAGAAATGGAGATATAGATTATCTTCATGGGAAGATGGGAGACTCACTGTTGATAAGATAGCAATTCTTCAAATCAATCTATTTCAGTTCAATAACAATCAATATTGCAGCAGTCTGATTCTAAAATTTATGTGGAAGTGAAAGGGACCTAGAATAAACAAAACAATTTTAAGAAAGAAGAATAAAGATGAGCAGTAATACTTCAAGTATCCAAGACCACCTACACAAGCTTATAGCAATTACACAAAAAGACTGTTGAATAGAAAATGAGAGAAAATAGCCCAGAAATACACCCCCAAATACATAAATAACGGATGTTTAACAAAGATGCTAAAAGCAATTAAATGGAGAAAGGATATTCTCTTTGGCAAACGGTGCTGAACAACTGGATATCCTTACACAAAAAAGAGAACTTGCATCTATACCCCATACTATATTAAAAAGTAACTTAAAATGATTTGTATATGTAAATGTAAAACCTAAAACTATAAAACTAGGGAAAAACACAGGAGTAAACTTCCATGACCTTGGGTTTGGCAAAGATTTTAAATGATGACACTAAAGGACAATGTTGAGAACTTAAAGATAAGGTATAGACTATGACAAAATGCTTTCAGTCACCTATGTGACTGTGGACTTGCTTTAGAACTCATAACAAACTCTCAAATTTCAACAGTAAGGAAATAAGAATTCAATTTTTAAAAATAAAACACAATATTTGAGCAGAAAAGCCAAAAAAGATACAGAGATGGCAAATAAGCACATGAAAAGATGATCAGCACCATTAGTCACTAGGGATATACAATTAAAATCACAACGAAATACCACTATATACCTATTAAATTGCTAAAATTAAAAATATTGATTATACTAATTATTATCAGGATATAGCAGAATAAGAACTAAAATAAACTACTGGTGGGAACGTAAAATGATAAAACCACTTTGGAAAACTGTTTAGTAGGTAATATACACCCACTAAAATACATTTAGTAGGTAGTAGGTGACTATGCACCCATTAAACAATTTCCCAAAGTGGTTGTATCATTCATATGAAATGCCATTTCATATCTAGGTATTTACCCAGGAGAAAGTAAAACATATGTTGACAAAAAACATTTCCATAGTAGCTTTATTTGTAATATCCAAAAACTGAAACTAATCCAAATGGTCAACAGGTAAATGGCTAAACAAACTATGGTATATCCATACAATGGATTACTACTCACCAATAAAAAGAACGAATTAATGACACATACTATAATATAGATAAATCTGAAAATAATTATGTTGAGTGAAATAAGCTATATGAAGAAAGCATATGGACAACAGTGTGGTGATTGCAGGGGGAAAGGGTGGTATAAGGGGGCAAAGGGGTAATGAAAAAATACACTAAAATTTTTTTATTTTTTTATTTTTATTTTTTATTTTTTTAAACTTTTTTATTGATTATGCCATTACAGTTCTCCCATTTCCCCCTTCATTCCCCTCCACCCTGCCAACCCCCTCCCACCCACACTCCCCCTCTTTAGTTCATGTCCATGTATCATAAGTTCTTTAGCTTCTACATTTCCCACACTACCCTTGCCCTCTCCCTGTCTATTTTCTCCCCACCGTCTATGCTACTTATTCCC
>PVKM010012892.1:0-31033 GCA_004027735.1 Carollia perspicillata | reverse complement strand
TATCACCTGTTGGCTAGTTAGTTGATTCCCTGCCCTGGGCCCTGGACGCTCCCCTGCTGTGCCTTTGTCCTGGGTCCGGGACCACTTCCCTTGCTTTCTTGTGTCCTTGGCTTTCACAATTACGTATCTCCTGCTTGTATCACAAGATCTCTCCCCTCCCCACTTTGTTGCAATGTCCCAACCGCCCACCTGACCCCTCCTCAGTGCCCAGAATTTGGAAGCTGTCTCCTCTGGGCCCACGCGTGTAATAAAGGCTTACTCCATCACCCCAGATCGTGTGTGTAAGAGTTCATTTTTCCGCAACACTATGAACTAACTCATTGAATCAATGTGAAGCAGAGACTCTCTTATTCCCATCTTAAAGATGAGGAGACTGAGACACAGAGTGTTCTCTTAGCTGGTATGTGATGTATGTCCTGTCTTGGCCTGTCCTAGGCAACTTAGCTTCTCTACGTACATTAAAGGGATCCATAATTGGCACATTGAAATTACTGCCACGGTGGGGAACCAGAGAAAGACTAAGAATTCACTAAGGTATAAACTCCAGGCAGCTACCAAACTCTATGAGCCCCTAGGCTACCCCATGGGCACCTGGCCCTAGAGACTTGAATCTGCCTCCTTTCAAATGCAGAGCCTGTCTTATTTGCCAGCAAATGCTCTCAGAATAACAGGCAGAGGGAGGAGAATGTAGATGTAGAAACTCAAGAAAGGCCAATGACACATGTTGGGTTGGCCAAAAAATTCATGTAGTTTTATCTGTAAAATAAAAGACACACTTTTTGTTTTCACCAATAACTTTCTTGATTTGGATATGTTGAGTATGTTAGCTAACTCCTACGTAGTAGACTGTTGATGGTTCTCAATTCATGTCTTGATTTGATTGCTGTCAACTTCAACTCGACGGGCATCTTCCAGTGAGAAATCTTCAGCACGAAACTGCAAACCACTCTTAACACGTTCGATCAGTCACAGCACCTTCTCCATACATTACACTAATCTTTTTTTGCATGTCAGTTGCGTTTTTACCTTTCTTGAAACAATGAAGCATAATATGCTAAAAATGTTGCTTATTTTCTTCCATCTTCAATATTAATATGGCTACACAAAAATTCACCAATTTTGATTTTTTAACGCACATTGTCACAATACAATCTAACAAAATCATTTCACATGAAATTAAAGACAACTAAGCATGAGTAGAGCCATCTTACCAAAAAAAAACAAATGAACTTTTTGGCTAGCTCAATATATTGGCAGCTTTCTGGTGTTTCTGGATGTGGAAAAAAGACTGGTTGTTGCAAACTGCATTCATTACAGGCTGCACACTTTCTGCAGGATCATTTTCAGTTTGCGAGACAGGCATGAATATTTCCTAGATTGTGGCAAAGATTTTATGGAGCACTGTGATTTCCAGACGCTTTACCAGTGGCAAAACTTGGGCACAGACTGGTCTAATCCATCACCTCTTCTGTCCGCCATCTTGTCTTCCCTCCCAGAGTGAAAACCATTTAGCACTGCACTGCCTCTCTGTCAGCCAACAACAGGTAACTGCTCTCAGACACAGGCATATCCATCTTCTTTCCTCTCCTTTTCTCTTTAAACTCCTGCCCAGTTAAATAAGAGAAATCTCTCTCTTCTATATCCCATTCATGAATATAATTTATTAGTGCAAGAAACTTCTCTAACAAGAAAAGAAACCATCAATGTTTGTGGACAAGAACCGAAATCAGATGCTCCTCCTGATACTTGGCCAGGTGTGATTTTTTACAACTTTTTATAAAACAGACACTGATTTCAAGAGCTCCATTTAGCCCAGCCTAGAACTCTCTGGGGGCTATTTGCTGTGGCGTTAGGACAGCAGGCATTGGTGCAGTATCTCCAACATCTTGCCAAACACAACCATGATGACCAGAACAAAGGAAGACATGCACACCACCCAAACCGAAAACCAGTACTGATGGGACTGACATTATGTCTAAACCAGAGGGAAATGGATTAAGGAAATCTAGACTTCAGTTCTGGCCAAAACCTCTGTAGGAGGAGGGCAGCTGGCTTTGCATCACAGCTGACTAAAGTTGGCATTGAAGTGGCTGGGCAGCCTTTTCAGATATTTGATCTTCTGTCTTTTCCTTCCATGAAGATTGGTGGGTCACACCCTCTGAGATAGGGACATTAGGGAAGAGGACAATATGAGGGGGAGAACAAAAGTCCTGCTTTGTCCGAGTTATATCCCATTTTGACCCCAATAAAGGGGTCTGGATGGCACCTCTAAATCTGGGCTCTCAGTCTAGAGACTGAACCTCTAAATCTGGGCAGTCACTGAGACTGGGAACTCTGTGAAGAGAGAGTGCGGCACCCGGGCTCAGCCCTGGGACATCCAGTATGAAGAGGTGGCACGGGAAGAATCAGCAAAAGGACACTGAGAAGTTACAACTCACGAAGGAAGAGGAGAACATGATGTCACAGAAACTCAAGACAAGAGTGCTTCGAGGAGGGAGTGTGGAACGCAGCTGTAAGGTCCATAGAATGAGGGCAGAGAGTGGCCGCTGGACTCGGTGATGTGGAGGTTTTGGTGACCTGGGAGGAATTAAGTGGAGGGCAACGGACCCAGTAGAATCGGCAGAGGAGACAAAAGCAGGTGGGAGAGAGGCAACTCCTTTGAGTTTGCTAAGAAGTGGGTTTTATGAGATGATCCAGTATCCTTTTGCTAAGTTCCTTTTTTTCTTTATATAACACAAGCTCATTTCTCATAATTGTGACCAGAAGGACCCTAAGATGTTTCCAACTGTTTTTTAAAGAGCTGTATCTACATGTAAAAACACAACTCTCTATGACCACCTGCCATGTTGACACTGGTCATCTCTGAGAGACAAGATTAGATATAATTTTTATTTTTCTATAAACATTTCAATAATACATTTTATGTGTTGTTTCCATCACACAAATTATAGGTGTTAAGTTATAAAAAATGGACAACAGTTCTGGGAAAGTGGAGTAGATGTGCTTTTCCCTATTCCTTTGCTAAGTACAAAACCCAGACATTGCTTAAAAAAAAAAAAAAACTAGCATAAAAGACTCCAAAAGGTGGGCAAAGGCAGACCAGATAGGGACCTTGGGAACAGGAAGTGATATGGTGGTGAAGTCCCTGGGTTGTGTTTTGGTTTTGCCTTGTATATCCTAGTCTTGGAGCTAAAGGGACAGCAAGCTGGAAACACCAATGGGTGCAGACAAAAACAAACAAAACCCAAAATAACAACAACAAAAAACCCAAACAAACAAATAAAAATAAAAGCCTGCTCTCTCTAGCTAAAGAACCAGGAAAAGGGTAGCTTAGCAAGGCAGAAAACTTTAAGACAGTAGTCTCTCTACTCCAGCTAAACACTGCAGAAGAAACCATGGTACTGTCTTCACCAGCAGAGGCCCAGGTGGGGAGCCTTGACTTCACTCTGGCCAGGCTGTGCACAGTGGGGTTAGCGAGTCTCACCATGGGTGGTATCTGAGAAAGCCAAGTAGGGGGTTGAGCTTTTCGTACCCACTGAAGGAGCCCCCTTCAGCCCTCTGTTATCAGTGGAGACCGCTGAAGAGCCTGGAGTTTCGGCCCCACTGGACAGTCGAGAGCAGCAACCCCACTCCGGGTGGTATCAGAGGAAGCCTAGCCAGGGAGTCAGGGCTTTCACCACTGCCCAGGGGTAATGAGATCTTTCCTTCCATCCCATGGAGTCACCAGACAGTAATGAGGCCCCTGTGTCCTGCCTGGCCAGGCAGGTACCAGTGGAGGCCTGATGGAAGCCAGAATTCCCAGAGCACCGCCCAGATTTCAGCAGAAGCCGAGACGGGACAGGGGCTCCCACCCTCACCTGACAGTGATGAGGTGGTGTCTCTGTCCCCACGCTCCCTTTCAGGGGCGTGTTAGAGAAAGCCAGCTAAAATAAAAGGTCTAAGTAGACCCAGGGCCTCATAACTCTCATACCACCCAAAATGTCTAGGTTTCAGTACAGGATAACTCATCATACCAAGACCAAGGGAGATCTCAAACTGAGTACAAAAGGCAAGCAGTAGATGCCAACACCAACAGATGTTAGCAGATGTTAAAATTATCTGACAACGATTTTAAAGCCGCCATCTTTAAAAATGCTCCAATAAACAATTACAAACAAATGAAAACTAGAAGGGTCTCAGCAAAGAACTCGAAGAGATAAATGAATACCAAATGGAAACTTTAGAACTCAAAACTACAATAAAGGAAATTAAAAAATCAGTGGGTGGGATCAATAGTAGACTGGAGGGGACAGAGGGAATAACCAATGAACTTGAATATTAAACAATAACTTTATCCAGTCTGAACAAAAAAGAGAAAGTAAACTGAAGAACAATGAACAGAGCTCAGGGATCTGTGGGACCATAGCAAAGGTCTAACACTCATGTCATCCCAATACTCGTGGGAGAGGGCAGAGCAGAGAAAGAAGTCAAAGAAACAAGGGCCAAAAAACTTGGCAAATCTGGCAAAATATACAAAACTATGGACTTAAGAAGCTGTGTGAATCCCAAACAGGCTAAAGCCAAGAAACACACACAAAGACACATCATTAGCCAAACTTCTGAAAACTAAAGACAAAGAAAAAAATCTTGAAAGCAGCAAGAGAGGAACAATACCTTTCCTGAGAGGAAAAACAATTCAAATGATGGTGGATTTCTCCCCAGAAGTCACGAAGGCCAAAGGAATGGAGCGACAGGTTTCAGGAGCTGAAAGAAAAGAACGGTCAAACCCAGAGTCCTATAGCCAAGGGGAATGAAGACATCCTCAGAGGAGGGAAAACTGAGAGAATTTGTCATCAGCATACTTAACCTAAAAGAATGGCTAAAGGAAATTGGAAATAAGATTGTAAAAGAAAAATATCTTGGAACATCAGGGATGAAGAAAGAACATGGCAGGCAAAAATCTGGGTGAATCCAATAGACTTCCCTTCTCTCGAGTTTTCTAAATCATGTTTGATGGTTGAATAAAAAATTATAACATTGTCTGACGTGGTTCTAAATGTATGCAGAGTAAATATTTAAGACAGTTATATATGGGAAAGGTGATGGGGCCTAGAGGGAGGCAAGGCTTCCACACTTCAATAGAACTGGTAAAATTATGACATTATTAGACTGGTAAGTTATATATAGATAATGTAATACCTAGAGCAACCACTAAAAACACTATATAAAGAGTACACGTGAAAACATTATCGATAAATCAAAACGAATTCTAAAAAACATTCAAGTAATCCATAGGAAGGAAGAAAACCAGGCACAACAACAAAAGCAGAAGGGAAAAACCCCAGGAAACAAATAATAAAATAGCAGACTAAAGCTCCAAATTATCCATAATTACATTAAACTTATTGGGCTGAGTATACCAATTAAAAGACAGAGCTTGGTAGCAGATTACAAAACATGACCCAACTATTTGCTGTCTACAATAGACTCGCTTCCATATATAGTGATACAGGCAAGTTGAACGTGATAAAGGTACAAAGCCATATCATGCTAATGTTAATCAAAACAGAGCATAAGTGGCTATACTACATCAGACGAGCCAACTGCAAAGCAAAGAAAATTACCAGAGACAGAGAAGGACATTATATAATGACAAAAAGATCCATCCACCAAGAAGACACAGTAATCCTAAATGTGATTTCACCAAACAACATAGTTGCAAAATACATGAAGAAAAGCCGATAAAACAAAACAGAGAAATAGACAAATCCATAATTAGAGTTGAAGACTTCAACATCGCTCTCTCAACAATTGGTAGAAAATGAGCAAGAATACAAAAGAACTCTAATACTATCAGCCAACAGGACCTAATCAGTATTTCTAGAACACTTTGACAGCAGAATACACATCCTTTTCAAGTACCCATGGAATATGTACCAGTGTAGATCATATCCTGGGCCATAAAACCAATCTCACCACATTTAAAAGAATTAAAATCAGCCCTGGCTGGTGTGGCTGAGTGGATTGAGTATTAGTCTATGAACCAAAGGGTGGCTTGTTTGATTCCCAGTCAGGGCACATGCCTGGGTTGTGGGCCTGGTCCTCAGTAGGGGGCATGCAAGAAGCAACCACACATTGATGTTTCTCTCCCTCTCTTTCTCCTTTCCTTCCCTTCTCTCTAAAAATAAATAAATAAAATCTTTAAAAAATATCTCAGTAAAAGAGACTTCTGGCCAAGATGGAGGTGTAGGTAGACACACTGTGCCTCCTCACACAACCAAAAGGACAATAACAATTTTAAAACAAAAAAACAACCAGAACTGACAGAAAATCGAACTGTATGGAAGTCCAACAACCAAGGAGCTAAAGAAGAAACATTCATCCAGATGGGTAGGAGGGGTGGAGTCAGGCTGCCGGACAGAGAGGACTCACCACAAAGCAGCGGCTGGCGAACCCAGCGAGGCAGCAGATTGTGGAAGGGAGTGTGATGCCCAAGGCGGCTGGTGGGGCAGGCTGTCCCACATTCGTGCGTAGATGAACTGGGAGAAACAACTGGGGAGCAGGATGGACCTCACAACGCAGGTTTCAGTGTGGAAAAATAAAGCCTCAAACCACCAACTGAAAACACCTGTGGGGGTTGAGGCAGCAGCAAGAGAAACTCCCAGCCTCACAGGAGAGTTTGTTGGAGAGACCCACAGGTTCCTAGAATGTGTACAAGCCCACCCACATGGGAATCAGCACCAGAAGGGCCCAGTTTGCTTGTGGGAAGTGGAAGAAGTGAGTGAAATCCAGCAGAGAGTGGAGCAAGGGCATTGTTCCCTCTCAGACACCTTCTCCACATACAGCATCACAACACAGTGACGTGGGTTGCCCTGCCCTGGTGAACACCTAAGGCTCCACCCTTTACTATAGAACAGGTGCTATAAGAAAAAAAATGGCCCAAATAAAAGAATAGATAAAAGCTCCAGAAAAAAAAATACAACTAGACGATGAAGAGATAGCTAACCTATCAGATGCACAGTTCAAAACACTGGTAATCAGGATGCTCACAGAGTTGGTTGAATTTGGTGGCAAATTAGATGAAAAAATGAAGGCTACACTAAGTGAAATAAAGGAAAATGTACAGGGAACCAATAATGATGGGAAGGACACTGGGACACAAATCAACAATTAGGAGCAGAAGGAAGAAATAAACAACCAACCAGAACAGAATGAAAAAACAAGAATTCAAAAAATACGGAGAGGCTTAGGAACCTCCAGGACATCTTTAAACATTCCAACATCTGAATTATAGGGGTACCAGAAGGAGAAGAGGAAGAGTGACAAGTGGAAAAGTTATTTGAACAAACAATAAAGGAGAACTTCCCCAATCTGGCAAAGGAAATAGACTTCCAGGAAGTCCGGGAAGCTCAGAGAGTCCCAAAGAAGTTGGACCCAAGGAGGAACACACCAAGGCACATCATAATGACATTAGCCAAGATTAAAATGAAGGAGAGAATCCTAGAAGCAGCAAGAGAAAAGGAGACAGTTACCTACAAAAGAGTCCCCATAAGACTGTCAGCTGATTTCTCAAAATAGACCTTACAGACAAGAAGGGGCTGGAAAGAAGTATTCCAAGTCATCAAAGGCAAGGACCTACATCCAAGATTGCTCTATCCAGCAAAGCTTTCATTTAGAATGGAAGGGCAGATAAAGCGCTTCTCAGATAAGGTCAAGTTCAAGGAGTTCATCATCACCAAGCCCTTACTATATGAAATGTTAAACAGACTTATCTAAGAAAAAGAAGATAAAAAATATGAATAGTAAAATGACAGCAAACTCATAATCATTAACAACCACACCTAAAATAAAAACAAAAGCAAACTAAGCAAACTAGAACAGGAAGAGAACCACAGAAATGGAGATCACATGGAGGGTTATCAACAGGGGAGTGGGAGAAGGAGAGGGGGAAAAGGTACAGAGAAGAAGCATAATTGGTAGGTAGAAAATAGACAGGGGGAGGGTAAGAATAGTATAGGAAATGTAGGAGCCAAGAACTTATATGTACGACCCATGGACATGAACTAAAGTGGGGGAATGTGGGTGGGAGGAGGTGTGCAGGGTGGAGGGGAGTAAAGGGGGTGAAATAGGACAACTGTAATAGCATAATAAATAAAATATATTAAAAAATAAAAATAATAATAATAAAGAAAGAAAGAAATCTCAGTAAAAGAATCCAGATCAGCCCTAGCCAGGTGGCTCAGTTAACTGGAGCATCATAACACCAGAAGGTCGGGGGTATGGTTTCAGGTCAGAATCCATCCAATCAATGGTTCTCTCTCACATCGATGTTTCCTTCCCTCCCTTCATTCCCCTCTCTCTAAAATCATGAACATATTTAAAAATTGTTTAAACAAATAAAATAAAAGGGTTGAAATCATAGAGTGTGTTCTATAACTACTTTGGAATCAAACTAGAAAGCGGTAACAGAAAAATAACAGGGAGATCTCCAAACACTTAGAAACTAAGCACACAGTTAAATAATGGGTCAGAGAAGAAGTCTCAAGGGAAATCCAAAAATACGATGAACAGATTGAAAATAAATATACAATATATCAAAATCTGTGGGACACAGCGAAAGCCTGTGAGGGGGATTTACAGCATAAATACATGCATTAGAAACGCCAGCTGGCCCAGCAATCCCACTCCTGGGCATTTATCTCAGAGAAATGAAAACCTATGTTCCCACGAACACCTGTGCATGGATGTTTATAGCGAGTGGCTTCATTTGGAATAGCCCCAGACTGGAAACAACCCCCATGTCCTTTAGTGGGTGAGCACATCTCTGCACCACAGAATACTAACCAGCAATACCGAGGAAACAATTATTAAAACATACAACATCCAGAAAATTATGCTGAATCAAAAAGCCAACCCCGCAAGATTACCTACTGTATGATTCCACTTATAAAAGATTTTTGAAATGAAAAAATTATAGAATGGCCACAGACTGGGAGAAAGTATTTGCTGTGTGTGTGTGTGTGTTTGTGTGTGTGTGTGTGTGTGTGTGTCTGACAAACAGAAAATGGACCAGAATTTGTCCAGAAATGGACAAATAAGAACAGCCACTTCACAAAAAATATCCAATGTCAGTAAACACATAAAAATATGCTCATCATTACTGGTCATGGGGAAAATGCGGGAGTAAAGCCACAATGAGATCACACTACACTAGAATTGCTAAAATTAATAAAATGAGCAATACCAAGCTGGTGAGGATGTGGAGCAACCATACATCACTGGTCGAAGCATAAAATTGTGCAACCACTCTGAAGATCAGTTTGACATTGTCGTAAAGTTGGCAAACACCTACCACTGTGACCCAATAATTCCACTTCTTCACCCAAAATAGGAGAAAATACATGTCGAGAAAAAGTCTTAGGCAAAAGTGTTTGCCGCAGCTCTATCCATCATAGCCTCAGTCTGGAAGCAACCGGACCCCTCAGCAGCAGAGTGAGTGAACATACCTGGTATATTCATACAATACACTGCTACTTAGCAATGCAAAGAATAAAAAAGAGCAAACCACTAACGCGTGTACTAGCAAGTGTGACTATCAAAAACATATCGTGCGAATAAAGCTGGACACAGAAAGATAGATATCCTATGTTTCCATTTACAGAACATCCCAGAACAGGCCAAACTGATCCATGATGAAATAAATCAAAGTGGCAGTCGTCTCTGGAAGGTACCTGGAGAGTCGACCAGGCATGGGTACGAGAGAACTTTCTGGGATGACGGATATACGCCACGCCTTGATGGGAGCACGGGTTACGGGCTGTACATACTTTCCATAACTCATCAAACTGTATGACAAAATCTGCGCCTTTCCCTGTATGTAGACCATACCTCAATAAAAAAATTTTAAAGAGTATAAATCTCCTCTTTTCTCCTCTTTGGTTTGGCCTCTTACCCTTCCAGTCCTTCTAATGCCTTTATACGCCTACATACATACCCCCACACATGCATTTTCTCCTTACACACGTGGGACCACAGCGCAGGCATGGTTCTGTGCAGAGCTGTCTCCCAAAAGTGCATCTGATCGTCATTCCCGCCCTACCCCTTCAAGCTCCTGGTTCTCCAATGCCTTAGGACGAAGTTGGACCCCCTAACCCGGCCTACATGGCCCCGAGAGGTCTGGACCCTCCTTCGCTGACCAGTGCCAACCTGGCTTTACCTCTTTCACCAGCCCCTTCCAGGCTCCCTCTGCCTGGGGCACTTCCTCCATCTGCCCCTGCTTTGATGTGGCTCCTGAGATGCACTTTCCCGTCTTCCACCTAAGGTCACGTTTTCAGGGAAGCCTCCTGACTGAGCCCTCCCCACCCGCCCTGCTTCCCCTGTGCCTGTGTGGCGACTGGCTTCTCTACCAGACTGCTGGCTTTGCTGACAGTGGCTCCTCCGCCATGCAAACAAGCTCCTTCGACAGCTGCGCCTGGCCTGGGGCCGCGCCAGGTCCCCCAGGACAGTTACATAAATGTGTGAACGTGCTCTGCAAACCAAAAGCCCCACCCAAATATGTGGCTGTGATGTTATGACCAGGCGAGCAACAGGGGAGATTCCTCAGGCCTGGAGGGGAAATCACGCCTACTGTAACTTCCCAGTGAGTCAGTCCTCGGAGGTGTCGACCAGGCCAAGGCATTTTTAGCCGCCCACGGTGGGGGCAGAGGTGGGGGCAGAGGTGGGGGCAGGCTGGCTCTGCCAAAGGCTGAGGGACGGGTCCTGGACAGAACCCAGGCTTTCTAGGAGCTATTGCTTGGGCCACAGAGTACAAACATGGGACAATATATGGTGTTATTCATTTATTTCTTCCTGTCCATTGTTCCCTCCCCTCACTCTGGCCCCATGCTAACAAGGCAACCACCTTGGGGAAGGTTTGTGGCAGGAAAGTAAAAATCTTTGAGCTCCTGGACAGCTCCGGGCAGGGACTCAGAGCGGGTTTCAGTTGATATAAGGCGATAAATAAATAGTTATTTCTTTTCTTTTCTTTTCTTTTCATTAGCTTTAATTCTTAGAGCAGTTTCAGGTTTTACACCTCCCACTTCCCTCCCACCCACAGTTTCCACTCTTATTAATATCGCCCATTAGTGAGGTATATTTGTTACAAGCGATGAACCAATGTTGATATAACAGAATTAATTAAAGCCCAGAGTTTACTTTGTTGTACAGTTTGATGGGTTTTGCCAAATACAAAATGTCATGCACCACCATGACGACATCACACAGAACAGTTTCACTGCCTGAAAACCCCCTGCGTCTATCTATTCATCTCTCCCCCTCTCTCCCACTGCTGGCAACCACATCGTTTTCCTGTCTCTACAGTTTTGCCTTTTCCAGGATATCACACGGGTGGCATTATACATTATGTAGACTTTTTGGACTGTTTTTTTTTTACTTACTAATATGCATTTGAGGCTCTTCCACACCTTTTCATGGCTATTTTTTCCTACCACGAAATAATATTCTGACCTATGGATGTTCCATGTTTCGTTTATCCGTTCACCTACTGAAGGACGTCTTGGTTGCTTCTCATTGGCAATTAAACAGTCATGTGCAGGTTTTCGTGTGGAAGTAAGTTTTCAATCCATTTGGGTAAATGCCTAGAGGCATGATTGCTGGACCATTCGGCAAGACTCCTGGGCTTTCTAAGAAACTGTTAAACCGCCTCCTGCAGGGGCTCCGCCCCACTTCCTCGGCAGCAGTTGGCGCTGTCGGTGCTTCGGATTTTTGCCGTTCTAAGAGATATTCAGAGGTATGTCTTTTTAACTCCCAACTCCCTACTGACTTACGATGTTGAGCATCTTTCTATACACTTATTTGTCATCTGTGTCTCTTCTTTGGTGAGTGATTCAGATCTCACTGTTTAGTTCACAAGTGCACATTTCTGTGGTTTTCAGCACACTCACTGTGTTGTGCAGCCATGACCGAGATCTATCTAAATCTAGAATATTCCCATCAATGCAAAAAGAAACCTCATACCTATTAGCAGTCGCTCCCCATTCCTCTCCCCCCTATCGTCTGGTAACCACTAATCTACTCTCTCTATCTATGAGTTTGCTTTTTTTGTATCTTTCATATAAATGGAATCATACAAAATGTGGTCCTTGGCCCCTGGCTTTCTTTTACTTGCATGTTCTCTAGGTTCATCCATGTTGTAGCATGTAACAGGTACTTTTTACGACTGAATAATATTCCGTCGCATGGGCATACCATAGCTATTTCTTAAATACTTCAATTCATGGACCAAGATTCATATCAGGTACCTGGGGGCTGCTTGCTCCCAGCCCAAAGCCAAAGGAAAGGACGAGAGGCGTTACCCAAGTGGGCAGCTTTTCCTTCTGCACGAGGGACAGTGAGTAATGAGCCTAGGCTGGAGTTTCTTCTGTAATAAAAAGGAATTCTGCTGGAGTCTTGTGGGCTTAAATAAACCACTACCGCGGCCACCAGCTACTACCCATGAAGTTCCTACTTCCTGCCGGGCACCAGAGCAGGCGGGCAGACGCATGCGCACGGAACGATCCCCACTCACACGTAAGGACACTTGGCTCTGAGGAGTAAAGCCACGACCTCAGGGTCTGCCGCAGCAACGCTAACTCGGGCCTGCCGAATAGTGAAGCCCCCCTTAACTGTCCCAGGAGCCAAACTTCCTCACCTTTTTACGTCCTAGACCCATTTGGCAACTTGGAGAAATCTACAACCCCCTCTTTAGAATAATGTTTCAAAGGTATGAAATAAAATACACTGGACCGTAAAGGAAGTGAATTACACTGAACTACGATGATGACTATCTTAAATAACCAGATTTGTGAAATGGCAATGTATGCTCTTCTCATCAACACACTGAATAACAAAACCCGGCAGTGGGTCTAATCACTACTGTCACTTTGAACTGGTAGAAAGCATAAACGACGTTTGAGGCACCTACCCGACTGCGAAGCAATAGGAAAAGATCTGCGTGAGAAAACACCTGGACCGAGGCACAGGTGTTGGTAATGTGACGGAGTTTGTTGCCTACATTCATAATGGAAAGAAACACTGAAGTTCAGTGAGAGGTGAGTGCAAATAAGATGGCACATGTTGCCCATTCAGCCCACGGCCCTTGGGTTAGCGTCTCTGCTCCCCAGAGGAGTGGAAACGTGGGCCAGGGAGAAGGGAGACCCTGCCCCTGCTGGGGCCTGTTGGTGCCTCTGGAGGTCCACCACCTTCAGCGGGCCTGGTGTGAGGAGGGGTCACCTTCCTGTCCACTAGCTCTGCCCAGCCTGGAATCCCTCAGTCCCGGGCTTTTCTGGGAAGCTCCCTAAACAGTGTTTCAGTTTCTTGGGCTGGTCTCCATCTGTCTGTCTTATACATCCTCTCTCTCTCTCTAGACAGTTAATGCCTTTTTCAACACCCCCCTGTGAGGTTTGGGGAGTTTCTCATCTCTCATATCAAACTTCTTACATGACTTCAGAAGGGCAGCCCCTAAGGTGGTTCCCCTGCAAGAGGGGGAGGCCCCAGCTGAAGGCGTGGTACAGAGGCAGTGAGTGAAGACCCAGGGCACAGCCCAGCGAGGGGGGCCCTGGGGACGCAGCAGCTCCCTGTGCAGAGAGCCACCGGTCCTCTCACCTCACGAGGGCCGGCCTGGGGCACGGAGAGCGGCAGGTTAGGCCATGCAGCCTCTGCGGGCCTCAGTTTCTTCAGGCATAAATTGGGAAGTGGGCCTCTCCATGTTGGCGTGACGGGGTGAGGAGTAAACAGCCAGAAGGCTTGACTGCATCCCCAAACTTGCTCAGAGTTCACCCCAGACGAGAGCCAGGAAAAACTTGCCAAGTGACGTCAGGAAGCAGCAGCGCTTCCTGGCTCTTCACCAAAGGCCCAGTGGGCAACATGACCACAGCTCCCCCATGCACCTCCTTCACCCCTGCCCAGGGAGGGGCGGCCGGGGGCAGAGGCAGCGCTTGGACCCAGACCTCTGCACCCCCTTCTTATTCCTCCTTTTTAATCAAGGCATCTATCTGACCTGGGACCCTTGGGAAGTCCCCAGCCTCTCAGCCTCAGTGTCTCCATAGAGAAAGTGACTTCTGAGGGTCCCTCCTGCTCCAACTGGACCCAGGATGGATGCAGGGAGGAAGGATTCCCCTTCCAGCCACACCATCCCCATTTGCCAGCCCTGGGGCAGCTGCCCCAGCTGCAGCAGGTCCTAGTGCATAGAGACCACTCTGCTTCCGGTCTACCCGTGGTGATTGGACAGGTGGGAGGGCTGCCAGCGTAGGGGAGAGAAGGGCAGGTGCAGGGAAGCCCAACTCCACAGAAGCACCTGCTCCAAGTTACACAGGTCACCAAGACGTGGCACCTATTTCCATGGTTCTCTAGACCTGCCCTATCCCCATGGCAGCGACTGGGGTGGGGGAGATGGTGGCCGAGGCCAGAGGGACAGAGAACAGAGGATGCGCGGGGGTGGGTGGGGGCAGAACAGTAAGGAGGAGACTTGAAAAGCAGGGCTGGGCAGAAACACCCTTGTAACAACCTGAGGCTGAGACAGATGAAAGGGGCTGAAAAACAAAAACAAAAAAGTCAAAATGTACAACGGCAGCCCCAATGTTTCCTGTTTTTCTAACAAATCACCAATGATTTCCAAGAAAAGCAAGCCGTGCTGTGCTCGGTCCTGGGCACAGCCGCAGAATTTGCACATCTGGCCTGTGCTTCGAGAGAGCGGCAGGACCGGGCACAGGATGTGGCAGGGCCACCGAAAGGTCTGCAGCGCGAGGAGGCACGGGGGCACGGGCCGGGAGCTCCTTGGGGATCCAGCCGCCCACCTGCGCCTCCGTTTCCTCAGGTCCCGGAGAAGCAGGAGGGTCCTCCCTGCAAACTCAGACAACACTTTCAGAGGATTCCCGTAGACAGGCTTCCCCAGGCCTGTCTGAGTTCTCTGAGAATTTCCAGTCAGCGGGCTGTGGGGGGCTCCAGGGAGGCCAGGCTGGGCCAGGTGTCCTGAGAGACTGGGAGCAGACCACCCCAGGAGGACAAAGCACCCTCAAAAGTGGGCACCCAGCCACCATCCCTCCCCTCCCTGTCTCAGCTTCTCTCCCTCTTGCTGTGGAGGGTCTCTCAGGGTCCTGGGCTTTTTCAAAAACCCCTGAAGTGACAGGCAGACCCCAGAGCTGGGCCTAAAGATCAGAGTTCTCAGCCCAGGACCCCCACCCCTTCCCGCCAGGCCACCTGCTCCTCCCTCAGCCTCCCCAGGAGCCCTCTCTGTCCCTGCCTGCTCAACTCCCCTCCGAGAACACACAGCTGCCCCCTGGGGAGCCCCTCCCAGCCATCCCAGGCCTTCTTCTCTCCTCTGTTTGTGACCAGAGTCTTCTCTGTAACGCCTCTCCCCTCTTCGGCTGCCTCACCACCACCTTCCCTGCTGGTTCTCCCCAAAAACCGAGCATCTTGCCTCACCGATGCAGGCCAGGGACAATTCAGCTCTATATACAAACCTGTAAGCCAGCACGCCCAGACCCCGCTGAGGCCCCCCAGCACCAGCCCTGTCCCCGGGCAGGGCCCATAGGCAGGCTGTGGGCGGGTGTCGCGAATGGAAAGAAGAGAGACAGAGAGCCCAGCCTCACCTGCCTGCAGCCTCATTCCCGGTCTACCCTAGTGGGCAGAGCAGACCCTCAGGCCAACACCACACACACACACACATTTTCCTGAACCATCTGAAAGTAAGTGGCAGGTTGCAGACATCATCTTAACAAGTCACTCCTAAATATTAGATTTAACCGTATGAAACACAAGCAGATATCAGCAAGTTCATATGGCTCAACCTGACACTTGAGTGCGTGTCCCTTGAGAACGAGGACAGTCTCCACCCTGAGGATACCGTTATCACACGGAGCAAGAGAATGACAATTACACACCGTCTGCTGTGCCCCAGGGCACATGTAGTCTTGCAGGCACCTGCTCTGCGCCTGTGCACCCGCCACCGCCTTGGGACCTGGGCCATACAGGGTACGAGCAGTGGGAGGAGGGAGGCTGCTGGTCCCAGCAACTCCCTTACACTGGGAGCTCACTCCGGACAGGCGCAAAGCAGACACACCTGAAAACCCACGACAACACATGACAACACACAACGAGAATCTGTCCCCCGGGGAAGTAGGAGGTATAGTATGGGGTTGGATTTTCCAAAGGTAGTCACATCACCCATCCTGCAGTCTCTGCGATACCGTGGCCTTGCCACTTCCCCATCAAGAGTGGAATCTAATTCCCCTCCCCATAAATTTGGGTGGGCTCGTAACTGCTTCAACCAGAGACGGTAGAGGTGACACTGCGTAGCTTTCCAAGCTGGGTCATTAAGACGGTGCGGCTCCTGCCTCATTCGCTAGAACACTTGCGCATGGGGCTCTGAGCTGCCCTGCAAGTAAACTGACTGGCCATGTAGAAGCTGCCATCAGGTGCAGAAGCCCAAGCCACACAGAGAGGCCAATGTAGGCGTTCTGGCTGCAGTTCCAGTCCCCGGTTGCTCAAGTCTTCCCAGCTGAGGCCCCGACATCGCTGAGCACAAACAAGCCATCCCCACTGTGCTCGCCCCAAATTCCTGGCTCACAGAATCCACGAACATACTGAAGTAATCGCAGTCTTCTGCCCTAGGTCTTGAGTAGTTTATTGCACAGCAATAGTATCTGGAACACACCTATCGGGCAGAGGGCCCACACCTTGACAGAGACCAGGCCACGTGGCCAGAAGCCACATGCTTAGAAGAGCTCAGATGGGGCAGCCCTAGAGAGAGCTACACGGAGATGGGTGCCATCCGCCAGGCAGCTGAGATAACCACGGTGCTTCAGGGGTGCAAGGGCCCTCAGAGGCTGTCCAACTTAAATTCACTGACTCAAATAAAAAGTTGCCTTATGCCCTGGCTGGAGTGGCTCAGTGGATTGAGTGCTGGCCTGCGAACCAAAGCGTCACTGGTTCAATTCTCAGTCAGGGCATGTGCCTGGGTTGCGGGCCAGGTGCCCAGTAGGGGGCACAGAGGCAACCGACGGATGTTTTCTCTCGCACATCAATGTTTTTCTCCCTTTCTTTCTCCCTCCCTTCCCCTTTCTCTAAAATTAATAAATAAATAATATAGATAAGTAAGTAAGTAAGTAAATAAAATAAACAAACAAAGAGTTGTCTTACTAAGTGAATATGATCGCAAGATACTTTGCTGGATGGTGTGGTAGATCTGAAGATGACTAATACGCTGTCCCTTGTTTCAGATATTAAGCCTTCCTGATGCCAGCATGGAACGTGCCACTTTCTAAGGACTAGAGTGACTGCAGCAACACACCAGGCATGCTCCTGCCTCAGGACCTTTGCACCTACTATTCCCTCTGCCTGGAGTGTTCTTCTCCCAGATGCCACTCAGCTCACTCCCTCATCTCTGTCTAGTTTTTATATTACATTCTCAATAAGGACTTCTGGCAAACGCACCTCTGGCACACCCTGCTTTCTTTTTCCACCCCCGCTAATCACCAACGGACACACAAAACACGTTACTTATTATTTATTGTGCTTATTGTCTGTCTCTCTCCTCCAGGCCCATTAGACTGTAAACTCCGCAAGGGTTTCGGAGAGTGCCTGACACATAGTTGCTGGATGAACAAATGAATGTTGAATGAATAAGTAAACGAAACAGAGGTCTGAAAGAAGGTAAAAGAAAAGACAAGCACGTGGGATCACATGCACGTAGCTTAAATGAGATAGAAATGCTGTCGTCTCATATGAATCACAAAAAAGGCCCACAGCCAGGCCCCGGGCTGCATCCATTCACCTTGACAGTACCTGGAAGTCTCACCAGGTTAAAACCAGGTTGTTTGACAAACCCTTGCTCCTCTGATTGTCTCAGCTCTTGGAAGGCTGAGGAAGCACAGAGAAAAACTATCCCACCTTGTGTCTTTGATTCTGACCAACAATAAGGAAGGTTTGTAAAGCAGGAGTGAGGGGAAGACACTGTGAGAATGACCACATCACCTCAAAGTTTGGACTAATCGTGGAAGAAATTGCTAGATCAGACACACATCTTAGACTTTAAGAACGCAGAATCAGATAGGGTGGCTTAACAGGGGAAAAAAACTCGGAAAATTAAATTCTGAAGGCACAGTCCCATGAGAATGCAGGTGGGCCAGCGTGAATTTACGGGGCATACACAAAAGGTGGGAGTGAGGTTCCCAAATAAGAATGGACACAAAAGAGCGAGAGTGAGTAGGCGCGAGAGGAAGCCTTGAGAAAAACACCGAAGACATGAGTAAGAGCCCACAGAGTTATTTTTAGAGCCAAACCTTGGGATTAGGCTAACCACTCAGGACAGGACAGGTGGGGCAGTGGTCCCCCAAGAGAGGGCATAACTGCTCCACTGCCATTCCTCCATTCCTCCAGGAGGATGGTTGTCTTTCTGGAAAGCATGGATCAAAGACGGTTTGTTTAGCCAACAGCAGATAGATATGCAGGGTCTTTATTGGAGGGCCTTTACTGGTCGGAGGTGGGGACAAAAATCTCAAGGAGCTCATGGCCAGAGATCTCCATACCAAGTGTTAGGAGCTACAAGAAATACAAAAAAGACAGACAACCCGATAGAAAAATGGGCAAAAGACATGAACAGACCCTTTGCGAAAGAGGATATCCAAATGGTCAATAAACATGAAACGGTGCCCAATTTCATTAGTCATAAGAGAAATGCAAATTCAAATCATGATGCAATACCACCACACACCCACCAGGACGGCGCAAATGAAAAAGATGGAAAACCCTGTCTGTGAGCATGTGAAGCCTCAGGGCTGCAGGTGAGAGTATAAACTGGTACCTCCACTTCCCAAACGGAAAACTGAGTAGCCATAGCCACTAAAGCAAAAGCCACTGTGACACAGCAATTCCACTCCTAGGAATGTACTCGAAGGACATGAGCCAGAACATTCACAGCAGCACTATTCAAAGTAACCTTCACACCAGACACTACCCAATGGGCAAGTCGTCCCAGTGAAGGTTAGTGTGGGACAAGTGCCATAGGAACTTGGAGGAGGGAGGAGGTCAATTAGCATAGCTCCTCCAAGAAAATTGCTCCTGAGATAACTCTTCAGGAAGAAGCAGCTGTGCTGGGATTCGGGCATGACAGCGGGAAAGCAGACAGAGGGAAGAGGTGTGAGCCAGCATGGTTCCTTCAGGGGACAGCCAGGCGATGAGCCCACTGCAGAATGAAGCAGCACATGGGCACTCTGGGAGACGGGGCTGCGTGAGCTGAGGTGGCAGATTACACATCATTTTATGTGCCAAGCTAAGTGCTTAAGGGTTTACTCACGGGACATGTGGAGCCATTGCCAAATTTTCAAGTGGTACATCCACTTTCTAAGTGGAAATGACACAGCCCTGGGTGTAGAAGACCACAGCCACAGGGGGTAAGGAGGAGACTGGGGGAAAAGGGCCCAACGTGGAGGGCTCTGAAGTCAAATAGGGGGTTGGCTGAAAATGAATCGAGGATTGCAGATGAGGAGAAACGCATCTCAGAGTCATAAAGAAACCTGAAATTTGTGGAAGGGAACTGCTACTAATAAGTTTTGAAACACCAGAGAAAATGAAAGATGTACAAGAAAGACACAATGAGACAGACAGAGAAAGACAGAGACACAAAGACAGACACTAGAAAAGGCTAGCCCAATTTGGAAGAACATAAAAAAGGTAGAATCTTGGAAACGACAGTCTCTGAGCCCACGGGCCCCCAGCAGTGTTCTCTGTTACTGCCACCCAGGTAATTAAGCGGCAGTTCATGAGCTCTCAGCCAAGGATCTAGAGACCATCGGGCGCTACGACAGATTCACTGACAAAACAGGTAAAACAAAAAAAGTGCCACAAAAGAGCATATCTGGAATTTGGCACATCCTGCTCTAGTCTCATGACCTTGTAGAAAACTGTGAGCCGAAATGACAACAGACAGAGGGACTCCCCACTGCCTTAACAGCCTCACCCAAAGGGTGCTGAGAATCTTTATCTACAGGGACAACTCTCCCAAAGTGCCAGAGAACTCTGCTTTGGGTCATTAGGATATGCCATTTAAAAAACTGTGGCAAAATACAAATAAGATAGGATTTGTCATTTTAACCGTTTCTATGTACAGTTCTGTGGCATGTAGGAAATTCACACTGTTGTGCAACCATCACCACGGCCATCTTCCCAAACAGGAACTCTATGCCCATTGGACACTAACTCCCCTTCCCGCCTCCTCCCAGCCCGTTGTAACCGTCATTCCACTTTTTGTCTCTATGAGTTTGCCTCATAGATACCTAACAAAAGTGGAATCATACAGTATTTGTCTTTTTGCATCTGGCTTATTTCACTTAGCATGATGTCTTCAATTTTCTCCCATGTTGTAGCATGTGTCAGAATTTCCTTCCTTTTTAAGGCTAAATAATATTATTCCATTGTATGTACATTGCCACATTTTGTTTACCCATTCATCCATAGATGGACATGAGGGTTAACTGCATCTTTAGGCATAGCATGCCATTTTTTTAATGAGCGGTTTTCAATGGGACTTAGAACATATGCCTACTGTACGGCAAAAGGGATGAAGAACATTTATATGACAGTGAAGATTCACAAAGACCTCAAACTAGTAGAGTTCAGATATGGATGAGACTCATCGCTGTCCTTCTTTACCATTCTCCCTTCTTCTACAGTACCACAATTTGGGAGAATTTTGGATTACATCTTCCAGATTCTCTTATAACTAAATGTGGTCACATGACTACATTCTGGCCAATAAAATATGAATAAACACTGACAACTACAATTTCCAAATGCTTTTAAATGGAAGAGGTATGCCTTCTTCTGCCTTTCCCTTCCTCCTGCCAGCTGGAAGGCAGATGTAATATAACTGCCAGAGCAGCCATCCTGGGCCACGAGATGAAAGCCACGTGTTGAGGCAGGAGGAGCAACAAGACATAAGGAGTGTAGGTTCCCAACCTATGAAGATGACATGTAAAGTCTGGGTCACTTAGATGATTAAGTCACTACTATTTTGGGTCACTCCACTATAACATCAAACCAATATACAAACTAGTATTTCAGTCAACACTGAACTAGCCTAAGAAGCAAAATGTTTTTGTTTGTCTGTTACTATGTCATCTAGATATAGCTAGAGGGGTTTTCCCAAATCTGTGGAGTACATTTTACAATCTGACCTTAAATAGAGACCACATGGCGTACCCAAAATTCCCTTGTAAGGGGACAGCTCACACAAGCTGAAGTCATCCCCCAGAGAAACAGCATATAGTTTCTACATGACATGCCCACCTCTGTGTATCCAACTCTGGAGCAGCAACAGCACAGGCTAAGATATTTAATGGTCAGATCGTCTTTGGAACAAACTGGGTTGGCCAGCTAGGGTTGAAGGCATTCAGGTTGAGAAAGTACTGTTTTGGTAAATGAATTAGAGATAATCTCCTATTGGGCAATAAAAAGGTACCACAAAAATAAAGTATGGGCATTAAAAAACTTTCCTTCCTTAAATAAGATAAAATAGTTTAGTGAAAAATAATGTTCCCAGGGCAACGTTCCATAGGGACAATACAAAGATCAATGATTGTCAGGTAGAGGGAGACGGAGAGATAAATCGGCAAAGCACAGAGGAATTTTAGGGCAGTCAATACACTCTGTACTATTACAATGACAGATATACACCATGACCCACTTATAAAATATACAACACCAAGAGTGAACCCTAAGGTAAATTATGGACTTTGGGTGATTATGATGTGTCAGTGTAGGTTCATCCTTGGTAAAAAATGTTCCATCCTGGTGAGTGATGTTGATAATGGGAGAGGCTACGCATGAGTAGGGGCAGGGGATCTACGGGAAATCTCTGTACTTTCCTCTTGATTTTGTTGTAAACCTAAATTTCCTCTAAAGAAATTTTAAAAAAATTTTAAATATAATAATAATATTTCCACCTCTATCTACTGAGCAGGTCTTAGAAACAATGCAACCAATGAGTAGTAATCCCTCATCTTTGAAAACAGGACTCTCTGAGAGGACTGAGTTCTGGACCCAAGGTGGAAATGAACTGCAGCCCCAACCCAATCAATCCCTTTGGAATTCCCTCCACAGGAGCCGTGATGAAAACCCAGTAGAGTTGAGAAGGGGCATTCTCGGCCACGTCCATCTCAGGAGAATGTTGGACCCTGAGAGTGCCTTGCCTTGGGTGGCCAGGGGTGGGAGAATGAGAGGAATGGTACCTCTTTCTTTACCCATTGCATCCAATATGGGCTTACTTCTATCAGCTCCCACAAGTCCCCATCACCTTGTTTTCCTAGCTGACGCAGGTATCTTCTAGAACAACCTCCTCTCCAGGCCCCTGAACAGCTCATATGCCTTGGACCTAAGCTTCTTAGTCTCACTAGTTCAGAAATGCATTTTCTTGATGCTACATGAGGCTAGTTCCTGCTCCAACTCCCTTCCCATCAACCTTCTCAACCCTACCTCTCAGGCTAACCTTTATCTCTTTCAAGTAGATTTTTATGATCAGTTTCTTTAAAGGGCCCTGCCCTTATTTTATTTATAGCAAACCTCCCTGCACAAACCAATACTATTGTGCTATAACCCACAGGCTAATGTGTGGATGTCACAGGAGGCCTTTGCACCTTTGCCCTGCAGCTGGGCAGCTCTTGTTCCACATCCTTTCTCTAATGAGTTCAGAAAACAACCTCATGTCATTAGAAGTCAAGTGGGGAGGGTGAGCCGCATCACTGGGTCATCCACTCTTGGATCACATTCACCAGAAAGGGAATATGGAGTGTTCCTGTCTTAAGGAACAAGAGGGCCTGAGGCACTTTTCCAGGCCTTTCTACCGACATGCATAGAAGCCAGAGATGGCAAGAAACCCTGGACATGAGCCTGTGGTGGTGCCACAGTGGTGGCTCCAGGCCAGTGGGTGGGCGCCCCAGGGCCTCCACTGCCCTCTGAGGAAGCGGGGAGGTCAGCGTCAGATGGGCACGGGAAGGGGCGTCACTCTGTGTTGGTTGAACTCTGCCTCATAATGGGGGGTTCTTTCTCCTGGGGAGCCCTTTCTACTACTCTCTCCCTCCCTTTCTCTGAAATCCCTCTTCCCTCTCCAGAGCATAATTCCTCTTAAAAAAAAAAAAAAAAGAGCACTCTGGAGAGCAATAGAAGAGAGAGGCTTGCCGCTCTAAGGGGTTCCACCTTAGGGCCACATGGGCAAACAAGTTTGCAAGCTGCAAAGGGCAATATGAAAATTAATAATAATCATCAGTAATACTTTATTTTCTCCCAATTTATACCTCAGTTCTACATCTTTCTTGACTTCCTCCAGGGTCCACTTGGCCAGGAACCCCCTGGGGACGTTTGGAGACTCCCCAGAAGTCCTCCAAGCCTTTGTCTCCCCTGTTCCCCCTGAAAACACAGCTCCTGATTGCCCCACAGCCTGCCGGGCAGGCAGGACAGGAAGCCCCTCTGCCTTGTAAACACGGTGTTGCAAACAGTCACTTCCCCAGGCTCCCATGAAGCAGAGGTCACAGCCTGGGAGTGGCTTGCCTGGGGACAGTTCCCCAGGTCTCCCACTGGTCAGACTTAGAGGACAGCTCATCTTAAATCCGCCTGACCTGCAGAGGTGGGAAGAAGAGTTCCCAGAGACTCACAGGGACTGAAGCAGCTCAGAGGAGGACACCTGCTTTGCCCATACTGGAGAGCAAAGACACATAATTTTGGCCCTTTGGGTGCCCATAGAAGGCAAGGGAGGTGCCTGCAAGGTGCAGTCCTTGAGGGGGAGGATGACTGAACCCCACAGAGATCACAGATGGGGGGCAGCCCGGCCACCAGATCAGCAGCTATCCTGGGCACAGGCACAGGTCTCCTAGGTGCAGGCTGCCCGACCAGGCAGTCTTTCACACAGCACACACTGGCCCAGCCACACCCAACACTGGCAATTCCAGGCACTGGGAGGTCAGTGCTGAACAAGATGGTGGGGAAGTTTTCCCAACAGGAGAAAAACGGGAGAGGCCAGAACACACATTAGGTCTTAGGAGAAGGAGTCAGGCAGTCCGGCTGGAGGACAGGGAGAGCATTCACGGAGAAGACTCAACGAGCAGCACTCACCTCTGAAACTTGAATAGAAGACGAAGGACTTTGGACTTTCCCTATGAAGCGGGACGGCATCGGAGGTTTCCAAACATGACGAAGGAGTTTTCATAAGAAAAATCTCCTGGTGAAGCAAGGGAGGGACTGTGGCCCGGACGCCCCCATGAGAGGCACAGAGTGACGAAAGCTGAGTTAGATGGCAGAGAGAACGGTGGGGAAGTGAGAGAAGCAAGAGCCCCAGGGAAAGGAAGCGCCATCGAAACCGAGGGAAGGAGACTTGACTTGGGGTGGTGAGCACACACACACAGATGACGTACTGTAAAATTGTACCCCTGAAACCTGTATCATGTTACTGACCGATGTGACTGCGAGACATTTAATCTTTTTAAAGGCTGTATGGTGGAGATAGTAGACAGCAGGAAGATGGAGGGAAGACTCAGAGATGACTCTGAGCTTTCAAGACCAGGAGAAAAAACAGGGAAGTCTGCAGGGGAAGCCTGTTTTGTGGATGAAGAGCTGGGCTCTGCACACGTGTGGAAGACGATCTGGACTGGGAGGAAAGGGTTCGGCTCCGGGACACAAGCTCACTGGGGATGGCAGGAACAGGAGTCTGCAGAGCAACAGTGGGAGGAGGAAGCGGTAAGAGAAAAGGCTCCAGGTGAACATGCTGGGCATTGGATGCTACGGAAGCTTCCGAGGTGCAGGTTGGGAGGAGGCTGTTGGACTTGGCCATTCCAAAGCCACCAGGGACCTTAGAAGAAGCCACCCAATAGAGAAGCACTGGGGGCACAGGGCAGGAGAAGGCATGGCGCCACTCCAGTCTGAGGAAGGGCTTGTTGTCTCCGGGAGTCCTGCCATGAGGTGGGCCCCAAGAGAGAAGAAGCGGGTCCCCCCTCTGCTCAGCCCCTCAGAGCAGCTCCCACTCTTGAAGAGCAGACTTTGAAAACTGAGCAGTGGATGTCAGAGCGGTGGAGTCCATTAGATCCAGGAGGGAACAGGAGGTAGATCTCAGGAGGACGAGGAGGTGAGCAGGGGCAGCTAGAGGTCACATCTCTTACTAGACCTCAGACTAGAGGTCACATCTCCTACTGCCATTCTGTAGTCTGAACATTCCACCATAGCCCTTTGTTTTCTCTTAAGCACAACAGCAGGCCAAGGAAAGCTCTCTGGGCTTTTAGCTGTCTCTAGATGTCACTGTAGAAGCGAATGCAAAATGCAAAGGCCTGTGAAACGTTGGCTCGAAAACTCCACGAACAAGAAGCCATTAATTCCCAGCTTAACCTACAGGTTGGGTAGGTTGGCCTTGAGAAGCTAGCTATCTTGTTCAGCCACAGAGGAAGGTGATTCTGAAGTGGCGCTTAATTAGTTTATCTCACCAGGTGTCAGAAGGAGCCAAGAACAAGAGACCCCAAGAACGGCCCATGTTCCAGCATAGGATGTGGGCAAGGGTCCCCGTGTTCAGTGATGGCACCAGGGGCTTTCTCCACGGGTAGCTACAATTGTCCCAATCACCAGAGTAACCCTTCTCTGGGGGAACGGGCTGTGAAACAAGGCTACGGGATTTGTGAGGGAACTTCCCAGCTTTGGGATTTGTTTATTCAAGGTCAGTGAACTTAAATTCAAATACTGTTCTCAGAACAACCAATTTTTATACAACCAGTCAGGCACAGCTGGTAGGATTTGGAGAACTAGAGACTAGACTCTTAAAAGTGGAGTGATCTTGGTCTTCATTCTCACAGCTACCATTTCTACAGGCGACATGTATTTTCCCTGAATACTTCCCCCCATGGGGAACTCACGACCTCAAGGCCACCTATTCCACTGCTGCCCTGCTCTGGATTTCGCCAAGACCTTCCTTGTAGCCAGCTGACCTCTATTCCTTTACAATTTCTCTTCCTCAGTCCCTTTCCTTCTGAAGAGAGACCTGCACACAACAGGTCTTTCCCTTTTCCAAAGGATGATGCCCTTCAGACATCTGAAGAGAGAGAGAGTACTTCTCCTCGTGTCCTCCTGGAGGAAAACGCCTCTACTTCTTCAATCGCTTGGTGCTATGGCACCAGCATCCTGGTTCCCTTTCTCTGGGTGTGAAGTGGTTTATCAGCATCCCCACCAAGTGCAGCACCTGCCGTTGACCTGCACTCCACATGGCTCTGAGCAGCTCAGTGTGGAAATGGACCACGAGTCAAAGACGGCTCTCAGGTGCCGGTTCCAGAGCACTGAGGGGACAGGGGTGTGCCCGGGAGAACTGAGGAAGCCAGGAGAGGAGAGGGGGTCTGCAGGAGTAGGAAACCAAGAATCTGGCGGTAGAGGAACTAAAGACCAGAGCCCTTCTCCCAACTTTAAAGGGATGGGTCACTCCCCTGCACTATAACCTGGCCCAGGGTTCAGGAGAAAAATAAACATCTCCAAACCACTTTGCAAAGCCAGCCCATCAAAGCCTGGTAACAGCAGAACAGGAGAGGAAAATGGAGGCTGGCCTTACTTGTGAGTCTTGAGGTACAAATCCTACAAAGAATCACAGCAAATCAACTCCAATTGTATTAAAGAATAAAGCACTGTGATCAAATGGAGTTTGTTCCGGAAGTGCAAGGAGGGTTCAATATAAGGAAGTTCAAATAATGTGTCACATAAATCTAATCTCAAGGTGAAAGAATACAAAAATTTCCTAGTAGATGCCTAGAGAAGTATTTGACACACTTAACTTCCATTCTTGCTTTTTAAAATCCTTAGACATGAAGAATTGAAGTGAACAGGCTTCACACATGGCTCCTGACTTGAAGGCACCAGCTCTAAGGAGCTGGGACCACATCAGAGAAACAAAGCCCCAAGCCAATGCCAGACCAAAGGAACCTGGGAGCAGGGCAGGGGAGGGGGCGTCAAATAACTCTGGCAAAGGAAGAGCAGTGGCTGCCTCTGCCTCCTGGGTGGTCTCTGTTGATGGCAAACACACATTTTCTCTGACCCTCATTCCTAGCCTGAAGTCTATCTAGTTCTCTGGTTTGGGTGGTGGGGGTGGAGGGATGGAGAAGAGGGTGGGTGAGGAGGTGGGGACAGAGGGTTTCTTGTTAAGGACACCAGCAGCAAAAGTAATGCTCTTTAATTAACTTGGGAATGGGCTGAGTTCAAGACTTGATGAGAAATTCAGAAAGCGTCGTCCACGTGCACCGCGGTGGCTCAGTGAGCGGTCAGGGAGCTCGGCACCCTGCAGCTGCCTGGAGATCTCCAGTGAGTCACCGGGGGCCTGCTCTGCGGGCTGCAGCTTCCCATTAGCCACCATCAACCCCCGCCTGCCTCTGACTCAGCAGCTGGGGCTTACTCAAAGAATCTGTGGAGAGAGAGTCCTGTTTTCTAGGGGTTCTTAAGCTGGGTGGACTACAAGGTCTCAGGAGACCCGAAGTTTTATCCAAAACTTTGAGACACACTCTCACACACGTGCGTGTGCTTTTTGGGACAGGGCAAGAAGATGATCTGTCACTTTTATCAGTTTTTCAAAGGGGCCCGTTATCTAGAGAGAGTTTGAAATTCACCTCTAGGAGCTGTTAAGTGTATCTGTGATCTAACAAATCCAGAGAATGCAAAGAGGAGGCAGGTCGCCTCAGCCAGGCTGCGTGGAAGCAGCTGTGTGATTTGCCTGACAAGAGTCAAAACCACCAAACCATTCAGGAACAAATGCTCAGGCCCCAAACCCAGAGATATGTCTGCAGGGACTTCGCGGTTCTGCGGCAACAACTGAGGATTAGGAAGAAGGACACAGGGAATGAACAGGTGACTTCATCGGTGATACAGAAAACCGGGGTTCCTCAACCCTGAGAGAAGAGCAGCTCCGGCGGGGAACATAAGGAAGGCCCAGCAAACGAGGCGATGGTTTTCTGAGCATGGGGCGCCCCTGGCTGTTGACGGCCAGCATGAGAGCACACGTCCAGGGAGACTCCTGCTCGGAGCCATTGGTGGTGGCACTGGTGATGAGCCGTGAAAGAAAAAAGGAGACACCCTGTGATACTGTTACAGGGCTAAGCTGGACCTTGGGGTTTGAGGGAGGCAGGGAGGAAGGGGAGGATGTGCCTCCTGGTCCATGCCAGACACTGGGTGAGGCATCGTACTTGCCAGCAGTCATGGCCTCTGATTCTCACAGGACAGGAAGTCTACATAAACCCAGGGGTGTTAAAAGGAGTGCCTCAGAGGACGCGCCCAAAGAACGCTTAGCACATGTCCGCTCAATGTTAGGTTTTACTATTGTTAGTATTACTATTCTCTTTATTTCATGCCTCAAGTCTCCACTCAAGTATGACTTCTTTAGGGAAGACTTTCCTTAACATCCAAACTATATTGGTCTCCCTTTACATAATCTCACAGGAGCCCATAACTCTCAGGATTGTAATTGGACGATACATGTGTCTGGTGTCTTGTCTGCTGGACAGTGATTTCCATGGGGGCAGGAGTGTTACATGCCTTGCTCAGTATCTGAGTCCGGCACAGGCCGGCACATAGAAAGGGCTCCATGTTGAGATGCTGAACCAGTGTGTGAGATGCTGGAGGTTAGGAATGGGTCACAGAAAGCAACTGGTGCCTCACTGCCATACAGATGGGGAAACTGACATCCAGAGGGACATACGGACTTATTAACCCAAGGTCACTCAGCTAGGAGAGAAGGACTCAGGCAGAAACAAAAATCCCTAACACCATGGAAGGCAGAGGCCTGGAAGCCACCCTCAGCCCTCAGCCCCAAGACCTGCTCCCCACAAGGAAACCACACAGGCTTATTTGCCTAGATCAACAACAGCAGCAAGAAGACTCTGGAGGACACGAAAATGAAAAGCACACCACTCCCTCCTGACCCCACCCTCCTGCCCCCACACCATCCTGCATTCAGGCAGCTTCCACTGTTAATGTGCATGGACTCTTGTCTATGAGACCCTGGAGAGTTTCACGGTGACAGCTTAACAGCCACACTGAGCATCAGGTGGCTCTGGTGAGCAAGCCACCAAGTCACTGGCCAGACCTTATAGACCAGGCAGTCAGTGTTCTGGTAGGAGGCCATAACAGGCATGGCGAGGACGGAAGGAGGGGGCGTTCGGTGCTGTGGAGTGAGCAAGGGGTTGGGGAAGACTCCAAAGATGATGTTTGAGCTGGGTGTCCAAGGATGAAGTCATGGTCTACCAGGCAGGCAGAGGAAGTGAAGGGCAATGGAGGGAGAAGGAATAGCATGAGCAAAGGCACGGAGTTCTGTCTGAGCTTCAGAGGACAAAGTAGGTGGGTGGCGGAAGGCCTTGCTAGTCGTGCTGAGGGTCTCGGCCTTCTCCAGAGGGCAGCGCCAACTCTGCAGGGTTTGCAGTTGGAAAGCAACTTGCTCCAGTTTGTGGTCTTACATCACCACGGCAGCAGGAGAGTGGCTGGACTGGGAGTGGGGGGAGGCTAGAGGCAGGAGTCTCCCACTGAAGCTGGACTCTAAAGCCCAAAGCCTAATACCCAAATTGGTAACTCAGTAGGCTCAAGAAGGACCCAGTGTCTGCTTTATGCCACAGAAGTCACCCACTTCTTCCAACTCATTGCCCTCACCCTTCTATTGGGTGCACCTTGCTGCAGAAATATCTCACTTATCCAGAGGTCCCGAACTGATGACTCCAACTATCCAGAACCTAGCTGCTAGCCTGGAAGGAGATGGAAAAGACCCATGGACAACCACGTTTATGCCCCGAAAGTCATGCCCTACAGGGCGTGCACATCACACCCAAGGGCACATGCAGGCTGCCACTCAAGCTTAATCATCTCTGGTAAGAGCAGACGCCAGCCAGAGTCAGCCCAGCTGCACCACTTTTTAGACATGTGGCCTCAGCCCTCAGTGTCTTCATGCATAAAATGGGGTCAACAGTTGTGGCTACTTTGGAGTGTGGCTGTGAAGAGTAAAGAATATGAAATACGCCCTGGCTGGTGTAGCTCAGTGGATTGAGCACGGGCTGCCAACCAAAGGGTTGCCGGTTCGATTCCCAGTCAGGGCACATGCCTGGGTTGCAGGCCAAGTACCCCAATGGGGTCCATGTGAGAGGTAACCACACATTGATGTTTTTCTCCCTTTCCCCCTCCCTTCCTCTCTCTCTCTCTAAAAATAAATAAATATTTTTTTTAAAAAAGAATATGAAATACTTGGGGAAAGGCGGAAAATGTGTCCTGAGCAGACCCAAGATACAAAAGAGAACAGCAGGTGGAACCATGCGATATTTTCAAGAACTTATTAAACCAGGCACAATGTGCTACATTTATAAATGCAAGCAATATGTTTTACAAAGATTACCTTTAAAACAAGACATGTCGAAAAGGTGGAACTACTGGAAAAATCAACGTATGCAGATTTACCTACAGAAATGACAATTCTTTGTGTACCTGTGTACATCTGAAGTGTCCCTCAAAATCCGTAAGACATTGTATTTACCAGAACCCAAAATGCCATCGACTGTAAGATGCATCCTTATTTTGTGTGCCAGTAAGAAAGCAACATTGCTGTCTATTACAATATGGCATCTATGGTAAGAGGCCATAGATGATAAGATGCATCTTGATTTCAGAGTTGTTGAAGTGTGAAAGTATATATGCCTTCAAGTCGATGGAAATCCGAATATGCAGTATGTTTGCTGTGTCTCTTCTTCCTCTTGGGCAGAAGTAAGATATAGTCTTTCCTTCACCCAGTACCCTACCTTCATCTATGCCAGACGCTCAAAAATTGAACATAAAACGTCTCCTTTGGGCCTCCTGCTGATCACTCTATCTTGCCCCTCCAGAAGCTTCCTCTCGCAAGAAGCAGAGAGGCTTTCAGCCAAACGTCCTCAGATTCACAAGGGGGCCACAGAGCCACCAGCTCAGCCCCTTGGGTGAGCCACTGTGAACCAAGGCCAAGTTTGCACAGCTTGAGCTCAACTGAACTCAGGCTGGGGCCTCCAGC
>PVKM010012891.1:0-31049 GCA_004027735.1 Carollia perspicillata | reverse complement strand
GGAAAAAAAAAAGATAATTTATTATGCAGAAAGAAAAAAAAAGATACACACCCCCCCCCACTACAACATGTCTAGGAACTAGGACTATCTAGGCAGAAGTTGGATGGGTAACTAGAAGTAGTACTGCGTATAGTGTTGTGATGCTGAGGCAGAAGTTAGAAGATAGTTCCCGGGTCTACTTCTAGGCTTCCATGAGATATGGGGACTTTAGAGTTACCCCAGTGCAATTGCTACGGTAGGAGACAATGCCGGGCAGCTGCATGTCCACTACCAGGAAGCTTCATGTTGCTCTGTAACTGAATATATTCAATATTCCCACCCCCACCCATTCAGAGCTTTTTTTTTTTAATTGTTGTTCAAGTACAGTTTTCTGTCTTTTACTCTCATCTCATTCCACCCCCCTAGTGCTCCCCACCTCCCTCCCATTTCCACCCCCCTTAGTTTTTGTCCATGTGTCCTTTATATTGTTCCTGTGACCCCTTCCCCTTTTCCCCTCAAATTCCCTCCCCTCTCCCCTCTGGTTACTGTCTTAATTAAGCCCCGTTGATTTGGCTTTTTACCACTAGGGGTCATTGTTTTACATGTGTCATTCAAAGTGATCTTAGAGGAGGTACCTGATTCTGACAAATTGAGAGGTTTGTTTTCTTTCCAGAAGTTTGAACTACTGCTACAAGTTGTACTTGGTGAATGTGACTAGACACAGAAGTGAATTGCTATTGGGCACGTGCTGCTACTCAAAAATAACTGAAGGACTGGCGAATGAAACTGGCTATTCTTACTGCATTCCATGCAATTTAATTTTCAACCGCGTATTTCTTTCACTTTACCCAGCATTAACGCATGCACAGGACATTTCAAAAGTTGAATAAGGTTTGGGCTAGTTACGATAATGAGGTTATATTAAAAAATGAGGATATAAAGGTACAATTAAGCCTTTATAAGTGTTGAATGAGGAAATAAAGATGCAATTAAGCCTTTATAAGTGTTGAGGATATAATTTATTCTACTAATTAATATTAAAATGAAATGATTCTGTATGCAATTCTTTTTCAATATAAATACATGTTTAAATATGAGTCCCTTTTTTAAAAAAATTATTCATTTATTTTTAAACAGAGGGGAAGGGAGGGAGAACGAGGGAGAGAAGCATTAATGTGTGATTGCTTCTTGTGTGCCCCCTACTGGGGACACAGTCCACAACCCAGGCATGTGCCCTGATTGGGAATCGAACCAGTGACCCTTTAGTTCACAGGCTGGTGCTCAACACACTGAGCCACACCAGCCAGGGCTAAATTTGAGTTTCTTTGTCAATACAGAATGAGACCCTTGTGACCCTGCACCCCATCCATGCCCTCCACTCAGGATGGGCCACGTGAGCTGGCACGCCTGTCTGCGTGTATCACCCCACACATTTGCTCCTGCACAGCAGGCTTTATCTCAGCCTTGAACAACACAGCCGTTGGCCAGTTCCTTTGTGAGGATGAATAAAAGGTAACGTATGGGCTTCATGTCATAATGAAAGTTACCCTTCTGCCCTTAGTGAACATTACCCATAGCCATAATGACTAGATGACAAGTGGAGTCAATTAAAGGCATCATGGGATGGAAGGCCTTCATGCCGCAGTGCAAACTCCGTGAACTCTGCCGTCGCTTCCCTGCATGCCCCTCCCCCGCTTTTTGCCTGTTTAGACTCATTGTTCAAATTTGACTGTAGAATTGTTCACTTGGTTTGATCGGGTTTGATTACAAAGCCGGGGAGGAACCTTCCTGATGTCCCCGCTCAGGCCACAAGCCCTCCGAGTCCTGTGTCTGAGGAATGAAGCCTGGATCGGGTCACTTGCTCCACTGCAGTTTCCCCCTGTGTCTTTTCCAGAGAGGCAGCGTTGCATCCTCTGCTGTTTCTTTCCTTCTGCCTGAACATTCCCCCTCTTCCCCACTACTAGTCTTTCCCCTGAGGGAGCAGAGTTTCACCTCCTTCTCCTAGCTTCTGGTCATCATGTCACCATGGTGTTGGTGGGAGACAAGTGCGGAGCTGGAAGGCACAGTGCCACTTGATTGGATGCGTAAGAACACAACACGGAGAGATTCTTCTGATCGTCTAAATAGGCTCAGTTTCCTGGAACTGCAGGAAAAAAAAAAGAATTAAAACAGAGTACACAGAGTTCCTGCTTTTTTTCTTATTACTGCCATGGGGATAAAGATCAAAGTCTTTATCTGTGATTATCCATCAGACAAATGTAATAAAATGCCCAATTTGCAGTCAAGGATAACTGTGTGTTGTCTTTTAGAACACATTTGTCTCCTAATCTTCTTGAAAATCCTCCCTCCCTGAAGCCCGGGGGTGGGGGTGGCCTGTGAGGAAACATTCCTGCCACCAGCAGCTCAAAAATCTACAGGTTGTTATTAAATAATAGATTCCCTTGGGGCAGAGACCTGGCCTTGCCCCATGCACGTCGGGGGAACTTAATAGATGTTCAAAGAGCGTAGGTCTTTGTGGAATCCCCAGGGTGTGGTGGCACGCTCTCTCATGAGTCAGCAGCCCGTCAACATTGTGTGTGCCCTTTTGGAGCTTGCTCTAGAGTCGGGACTCAGGGGTAGGGTAGGGTAGTTCATAGACATATGAATCAGGTAATCAACAATACAGTAAAACAAGGGAACGTTGACTGCAGAATTGAGATTGTGTCTAAACTGTTCAACTTGGGTCCACGGGCCATAACATATGCCCTCCTGTCTATAATACTCCAAATGGTTTTCACTGAAGTGTCCAGCTTCAGGGGTACATGGGGGACAACCTGGCACACACAGAAAAATGAAGAAACCACTTTTACCCACTGTCAGATGCTAACAGGAAGAAAAATGCTTGTCGTAAATCCAGAAGGCCACAGGAAAAGCCAGATTCAGAAGCGTGTGCTGTTGAAGGGGCATCTTTATATTAATTTCTCTGTTTTATCCTTTCATGTTTTCCTTCTCACTGTGTGTGGAGCGTGGAGTCTCTGGAGTGATTGTTGAGCCTGGGGAGAACCTGCCGTCTGTGAGGAGAGCAGCCAGCACTACTATCAGTGAGACCCACGCAATGGGGGTCATTGCCTCCTGTTCTCCTTGATCTTTTTCCCTCTTGGCTTCTTGGGTTTCCTCCTCTCAAGAAGAGAAGGTTTGCCTTGCTGCCTGTGGTAAGCAAGTCAAGCAGAGTTTGCTTTGGGGAACTGGCCGGTGACCACTGCCTTAGTTCCAGGTTCTCTGCCTGCCACTGTTCACTGCGGTCCCAGCTGTACTCAAGTCTAGGGTGAGGAGGTGGAGGGGAGGCTTATGGAGTTATCTGGCCCGTTCTCCAGTGGATTTTTCACGTCTTTTCCTGAGTTGTTATAACACAGAGGGCAGCAGTGGGTGATTCAACTACATCCCAACTTCAATGACTCTTAATTAGAATCATAATGTGTTATGTCTGGGAGAGATGTTCCTGAGGACGTTCTGGCCTGTTTTATAACATTTCAGACAAGGAAGTGAAATCAGTCAATCTCTCTCTCTCTCTTTGGTAATGAAATGTCATAACATAAAATGTATCAAGTTAACTAATTGTAAGTGAACAGTTCAGTGGCATTAAATACATTTACATTAGTTCTGGTGTTGCACAACTATCACCAGAACTTTTTCATTTTTCCAAACTGAAACCTTGTACTTATTAGATTCACAGTCCCTCTTCTTCTTAGCCCCTGGCAATCACCATCCCATTTTCTGTTTCCGTGAATTTGCCTACTCCAGATATCTCAAATAAGTGGAATCTTACGGTATTTTCTGTGACTGCTTTATTTAGCTGAGCATAATGTCCTCAAGGTTCATCGTTGCCCTCCCTTCCTTTTAAGACAATGATATTCTATTGGCGTATGTACCACAGTTTGTTTCGCCACTCATTCAGCGATGGGTAAGGGAAGGGAAGTCAGTCCTGAGTGCTTACATGTCCTTTTGTCCACAACGCCACATAGTCCTGTTGTCTCAACCTCAGTGATGTTAACAGCATCACTTCTCACTCTCAGCGTATCCCATGTTGGACAATGAATTGCATGGTTATTCCTTGAGAGCAACACTTCTAGAATCCCCACATGTCTTATAACTGTTGTCATGTTCGCTGCACTCGGAAGCTCTTCTCCAATCATTCTCACTCATTGAATCCAGCACCGACTAAACATACATCATTTAAGGGCAGGCGGGTAATGTCCATGGGTGGGTGTCTTCACGGAAAAGGGAAGCAGAGATGATTGCTAATTTTCAGGCAACTGGGTGACTATCTTACATTGCAATACAGAAAAACAGACAGCTCAAGTTCGTCCGAACAGAAGAACATGCCTAACAGTGTTGAAGGCGACCAGAAAATGTGCCTGTCACAAGTGCCTCTCCAATGGCTGGGATAAAACAGGGGAGAGCCGGAACAGGAATGCTCATGGCTTTCCCACGTGGGTCTGAAGCATCTGTCTAAAGCTGTTAAGGGAAAAAGAAGACTATGATTTTGACTCACAGAGGTTGTCCTCAAGAGAATTTGCGTCTTTTGTTGATTCCATAAATAGGAAAAACCCTCAGGTCGTGTAGCTGCGGAGAGTTTATTTCAGTGCAACTAATGAGATGTGATGTGTGAAAAGCATAATAGATAGAGAGGCCTGGCATGAGCTGCCAGGATCTTCTGAACCCCCGGGCTGAAGACCCAAGCTAGAGTCTTCACTCTGCTACCAGGCGGCCTCCCCAGGATTGAAGCTCTGTGTGAGCAGAAAGCTTGTCTGGATGTTTGTCGCCATGTCTGCTGCACATAGATGATGAGTGGCCCATGATGGGTGTTTTAAAAAATATCACTGAGTGAGTGACCCCCTTTGTGTTTCTCACTTAGTAACTCAAGAATCTAGTTGCTTTATACATAAACTAGGGACCATGCTACCTTCTCTGTCGCTATATTACAATTATGCTCTTTGTCATCATAAAAGGGCCACTGGACTTTCCCCTAGTGGGAGCATGGAGCACAGGGGCTGTGGACAAGCTGTATTTTCTATCCTTAGTGAAATTTTATAGTTTAAAAATGTCAGGCACATAGATCGTAATCCAACCTCTGTTAAAGTTTAATGACTCCCTCTGGTCTGTTTACTTTTCATTTTAGAACCAATCACAATTGTAACAACAAGCTATGTGTGCACTTAGTTTATCATACAGCCTTAGAAATTGTTGCCAGCACTCTAATGTTCTCCAACATCTGCGTCCTCCTGTTTTTCCTCAATACACAGCTAGGTTCTATTTTCCAACCTCTGTAGCACTCAGGAGTGACCGTGTGGCTGTGTTCGCTCAGTGCAGTTGGAACAGAAAGGAGTGTGACTCTGAGTGTGCCCTGCAGAACTTCCCTTGTTTGCTCCTCCAGGCTCCCTGCTCACGAGGACAGACTAGGATGCTGATAAACTCCCCTTAGGTGTCAACTTGAAAAAAGTAGAGCTTCCTCTTACTTGAGCTCATGGAAAAGAGCCATATGAGCCAAATAGAAACCCTCACCTTGGGCTGTTAAATGAGTGAGACATAAACTTGTTTTGTGTTTGAGGCCATTATATAAATCCTGGGGTTTCTGTGTCAGCCATTCGCGTCACCCTAATAATAGCATACAGCCTCAGAGCAGTTGTACTCTCTTGCCACCTCCATTATCTGTTCCCAGAGGCAAATATTTTCAACTTTCTAGATTGCTTATTTTAGTATTTACATCAAAATCTCTAAATAGAAGGCTTATATTGCTAGTTATTTTTTTAAAGTTGTCTATTGACTTTTCATTATGGAAGATAAGAATGTGTCTCTCTTTCACCACCTTCCTGCCTGCCCCTGCCCCACATCCTTCCATCATAGTTGTTGCATTAAATATGTCAATGTGTATTACTGAAATTATTTCTACCGTATTACTACCGTCTGCAGCTGAGATAAATAGTATAGAACATGGTTAGTTTTCTTTTCTTGTGTACGAGGTTTTTTAAAGTTCGGTATTAATAATTTATTCCATTTTCCTTCTCATCTTTGTCATCCTTTCTTTCGCTGTCTTAGATTTCTAAGTACGTATCATTACCCCAATTCCAAATTTTTCAGAAGCTGGGCAAATCTTCTCTTAATATCACCAAAAGATAAAATTGTTGTCAATCTCATTTTCTTAAAGTAGTATCTTCCTTTCAACTACTTTCAGTCCTTAAAATAATTCTTTAAACCTGATGAATAACTATCATTGCGCAAACTCCTTTTAACATCACCATAAGGAATTTTTTGACCCACCACTTTGCTTATTCCCCTATTTGCATATCATATTTTGTCTTGTTTCCCGGTTTTCTCTCTCATAATGATAAAACACCTTTTTCCAATAGCTTCCTTACTTTGTTCTTCTTCTTCTTTTTTTTCAAAAGAGTCATTGCAGGTAACTTTCTTTGTTTCTTTTTTTTTTAGCACAACTGAAAATAACTTAAGAATCTGTTGACTATATACTTCTATTCTGAAAAAAAAGTCTTTGGAAACTTAAGGATATTTCTCTGATGTGTTATAGCATCTAGAATTGCTGTTAAGGAGAGATATCTTAAGTCATTATTTCTATTTTTTATATGATTGTTTTTCTTACCTGGAGGCTTGTAGAAATTTCTTTCTATCACCTGTGCCTTCAAATTTGCAGTAACACTTTATGGTCTTTATTTTCTGGATAGTCATGTCTCTCAGTTCTGAAAAAAACATGGAATTATATCTTTGATGATATCCTCCCTTCATAGACCCTTGTCTCTTATTATTCAGACATTGTGCTCCCTGAACTGGTTCTCTGATTTTCCAATCATTTGCCTTCTTTTCTCCATCACTTTTCTTCTACTTTGCTCTCTATGTGATTTCCATAACTTTATATTCTAAATATTCTATTATTTTAATTTCTTCTCTATCATCAGGAACTCAGTTATGTTCTATATGTGTTCCTTTATGTAGCCATTTGTCCGTGTATCACAGGTGTATATATCTACTTATCTTTTCCTATTGACTATTGATGATAGAAACTCTACAGGGTACGTATAACTAAAGAAGTTAGAGTTTAAAACAGTTGTTTGTTTATTTGGTTTTGGTCTCTGTTTTCCACATCCAATGATTGCTTTAAGTGTCTAGTAATCCTGGGGTTTGTTTTATTTTTTGACCTATTAAATAGTGAAGAACAAAGAGTTGATCAGAAATCTTACCCATTTGATTGTAACTGTTCATTATGGTCCCAACTCTAATGTTATCTAAATGGGCTGTGTCCTCTAGGAATCTTTAATGTCAGTATCTTCAGGCCTTTACCTCCAGTTGCTGAGACATGCTAAGTAAGAACTACTTCAGTATTTCTATTTGGGAGGGTATAAGCTGGATGTCAGCCTTCTGGGAGCCATGTAAGAGAGGACTGAAATGCAGCATTTCAACATTCACTGTAAAGCTTTCACTTAATTCCCTTCCACTGTGTATACAATTTCAACTCTGGAAACTGTTTTACTCTCTCTAGAGATTACACGCCTAGGCATCAACTCAGGTTGAGGAAAGTCAGTCATGTGACTGTACAGAGAAGGTAGGATATCTGTGGATCTCACTCCTTCCTTAAGAGATTGTCAAACAATGTTTAGTTCCATGTTAGTCCCCACTGTGAAGATACCTGTTTTCTCAAAACTAGGGGTTCAGCTAGGTACATAAGGCTTCCTCTTGGCTTTCTCAATGCAAGCATTCAGGTTTCTTGGTTCTGCTACATCAGGTTTCACTTGATCACATGCTTCCAGCTTCCAAAAGCTTGCTGTTACTGTCTCACCCCCGCATCATTTATTCCTTGTTGTTTCATGCATTAAACTGTTTCTATTATCTTTGTGGAGATTAGGGGGTGGATTAAATATAGATATACATATATAATTTGCCATTTATAATTATAAGGTGCATACAAGTTAATGTTTTATTAATAACACATTCAACTATAGACTTCTAATGCAAGAATCTTCCTTGAGTGATATGATCTCTAACCTATTAGCCAATCTAGGAAACTCTTTCCTTTCTGACAGCAAAGCTACTCATGAGAAGGTAGGTCCATAAACATTTAGAGGGCTGCATAAAATATTTCCACATTCATTCAACAAATAATTCTCTAGTGACTATGGTGTATCTGTTATTGGGGACAAAACAGTGATCACCACATAATCTTATCTTCAGGAACTATGTATACTGATGAATTTAAAAAAGCAAATATGAATCCAACTCATTCCCTTGCCCTCCCATAATTATTTAGCTAATTGTGTTGCTATTAGTACAGCTCCCTGACATTCTTCTTAGCAACCAGCATAGCGCATACATAGATACTTAGTGCACTAACACCGGTCAGAAACTGTGATACAAAATTTTCTTTTACCTCTATTCTGAGAAAAGATGGGGCACTTTCATGAAGCAAAGGATCTGTTTTGGTCCTTTTCTAGGCAGTGGAATGTTCTAGTTTTGATTCAGTGCTAAGTTATTAGAATGTGGGTTTAATGGATTAAACTTTGACTTAAACCATTTCTCTTTCAATCTGTGTCTACGGATCATACACTAAATGACATCTAGCCATCTAACAAATGAACAACTTTGTTCTGTCAGAGAAGCAGTTCCTCTCCCGGTGCCATCCAGTCTTTTTTTGCCTTGGAGGAGCCCTATTATCACTACATTATCTGAAAATTTCCTCTACAAAATATGACTATAATACTTGAGATGGTTGGGGATGGTGAATTTTAATTTCTAGTTCTCCATTGAAGATAGTACAATGTAAGTAACAAGGCTGAATTGATAAGAATCAGACAGACTGGGATTGAAACTTTAGTTCACAGATTGCTTATTATATGACTACAGAGAACTAAGTCCCTGGTGCCTTTTTTAAAATGGAAAAGATATACTTGTATACATATACACAGGGTTATTATGAGGATTAAAATATGTGATGTAAGTATAAGAAACTATTAAACTGTCAAATATTATTGTGGACAGTTTTATATTGAAAATTTCTAAATGGCTAAGTGTGTATCTTAATTTTTTTATTTCTATTGACGTGTACATGTTAGGTAGGATTTTAAAAATGTTTTTATTGTGGTAAAATACACGTAACAAAATATTTACTATCTTAACAACTTTAAGCATACAGTGCAGTGGTCTTAAATATATTCATTACATGCCATCCATCTCCAGGATTCTTTTCATCTTGTAAAATTATAACCATGCCCATTAAAAAATAACTTCCCATTTATCTCTGTCCCCTCAGCCTCTGGCAACCCTCATTCTATTTTCTGTCACTATGATTTTGACTACTCCAAATACATGGTAGAGATTTGAAAAGAAAATTATTGAATAAGAAAAGCAGCCTTCTAATCTAAAGTTAGCCAGGTTAGAACAGCTCACGGGGAAATTGTGGATTCACCGAAGTTTTCTTTGAGCTCTGTGGGTCTCCCTGTTCGGTGACCTCTCAGTTTCCCCTTTCCCGTCCTCTCCTCTGTCATCCCGAGTCCTTATATCTCCTGCCACTTTCTTTCCTCCATGTTAAATTTACTTTCAGGAAATAGGGAATGATTTCCTTAGTATTTAAATGTCATTTCTTGTCTAATTTAGGGAGATTTTGGATACAAGTATCAGAGATATGTTCCCTAACTGCCTTAAAGATTAGAGAAATGAAATTTTAAATATAGTAAGTCCTGCACTAAGGCAGGATTTGCACATGTCAATTCCACAGCTTAGTCTCATTCTCAGGGACGTGTTTCTCCATTCTACCTATTGTATGAGGGGGACTAAAAAAAGAGAATTAATTTATAAAAAATTGTATGTATCCTTACATGTTTAAACTTCAGTTACCTTCAAAGTACTCTCCATTGTGCAATACACCTATACACATGCTTTTCCCACTGCTCAAAACAGTTTTCGAACCCATTGATTATGATGTCTTTTTGTGCTTCTGCTGTTTTTTGTTTCACCTCTTCCACACCAATGAAACATTTCTCTTTGAGGACTCTTTTCATCTGGGGAAATGAAAAAAGTCCCTTGGGTGGGGCACGGATGTCATGCTGGTTTTTGCTCAAAACTGTTGAACATTCCAGTGCAGTGTGGGCAGGTGTACTTGTAAGTCACTCACCATGAAATAGGCAAACACACTGAGTCTTAAAAAAAATTTGACCAGAGCACAGCCTCTCACAACAATACCAGCTGGTACACTGATACAGATGGGTTCCTAAAATACTCACTAGCAGGGGAAGTCTATAGTACAAGGAGCCCACCCTTCAGAAGATATTTCCAGTTTTTGGAAGGTCTTCCCTCATAAAATTGGCTTAATCCATAGGTTGGTCCATGTGGAAAGATGGCTGCCTGTAATAACTTGGACTCCCTGCTTCTTCATTCACATTAGATGTTTAAAAATTAGAATTTTTTTTAAAAAGCCTCTTTTTTTTTTTTTGTAATTATGGAGTGTCCCAAGATAGAAAAGTAAACATTTCTTAATTCTTAAGGCCTGGGCCAGGAAAACTGTACAGTGCCACCTTTGCTGTAGCAGTCACAGAGCCCTCCCAGATTCAAGAGGAGGGGACGGAGATCCTATCTCTCAACGAGATGCATATCAAAGATACTGACACCATCTTTAATATGCCATAGCTACTGCTTTCCCCATTTTACTTAAGCCTAGAATGAGCTAAGGCGAGGACACATACCTTTCTGAAAGTCTCACAGTTATTAGAAAACTATAGGTTTGAATCCAGGCTGTTTGGCTCTAAATTCTATTTTTTAATCAGTTGATAGCCCTAATCACTTCTGAACATAGACATTTTCATTCATAGAGGCTCTTTCTACCTCTTAGGAGTTAACTTGCAGTTCTGATTGTTTCTTCTTTTGGAAAAGGGCAGGGCCAATGTCAGCTCCAGGCCCAGAAAAAAAAAAAAAATCCCAGATTCCAAATTAAAAATCTCAGGAAATACCTTAATTGATACAACATGGATAATCAGCCTATCTTTGGGTCAATAAACATGGTCAAAGCATAGAGATATCCCACTTGGCTTAGACTAGGTTCTGGACACCCACATAACCAAGCAGATGGGGTGTGTTTCTGGAGAAAGGGAAGAAGGGATACAAGGCAGGCAGCACAGTTGAGGCCCAAGACAGTGGATATCACACCCAAACTTTAGCCTGCTACCTGAATCAATCCTCGCTCTCAATCATGCCAGCGAGATGGTTAAAACAACTTGGTTTTCCAGAGAATTCATTGCCTCCCAACAATGCCCTTCATTCTGTAAAGTGTTTCAAGCTTCAGGGAGGAAATCAGGGAGGAAGTGGTTTGGAGTGCTAAGGCCATTTCCAGACTTTGCATTAGAATTGTGCCACAAAAACCTATCAAGAGAGTATCTGGTCTACTTCCACCTCTAGGTATTTTCACCATGGTATCCCCCGAGTCCAGCACAGATGGATGGATTGGTGAACAAACCTGGTTCAGTGCAATTTAACAAGTGCTTATTGAACCATCAGGTTGATTGATTATCTCCCCAGAAAGATTGATAATTTTGGCATGGAGGGTAATAACAGACTCAGTAGCCGTAGAAGAGTATTTAGGGACTTGTCATTCCCAGAGCCAAAAAGTGGCCATGTAAACCTTCCAAAGGAAGGGAAGATCTGCACAGGAAAATCAGCAAAAGTCTTAGACAAGCCTCTCTTTATAAAATGGAAGCTATCAACTCAAAGTTACAGTGAGGTCAAAGAGATATGGACTATGAGCTACTACACCTCCTTAAGCAATTCTTCTCGGAGCTAAAATGTTAGAATTTAAGCTGTATGATCAATAAGGTCTCTCCCAACACTGTCTATGATGTATAATTTTAGTGCTGAAAAGAACCATTTCCTGGAATGTTCTGTGTGGGTTTTTTTGAAAAATTAAGTTATATTGTAAATGTACTTGGGTAATGCAATTTGAAGAAACTCTTCCACAAAATCCACAAAATGAAGAATTATTTTCTATAATCTGTCCATTACTCAGCATTTGTGTAAACTTTAATTTTCGCAGACTAAATCTTCCTAAACTGCCTTTGCAGTGCCCCATTTCCTACCACCCAAGACTTTCCTGGACTCTTTGTGGCCCTACAAAGAGCCTCCAAGAAGCCGATAGCTGCTGATCGACCAGCACTACTTCCACCCAGTGATGTTTAGAAAATCTAAGGAACACCATTACACTGGAGCACTAGGCAGATTCAGAACCAACACAAAAGGGAGTGAGCCCTTTCGCACTGCCTCTGCAGATGGGCTGAGCTGAGTGGTGCATTTCAGACACAATGGGACAGGGCTTTGTCACAGGCAAGAATTAGGGCTATAGCAATCATATCCATTGTTGTTTTGGGGCATGTGATCAGTATGCCTGGCTTGCTAGGGTGTAGACAAAAGTTGTGCCAATCCTAGAGTCAAATAACAGAATTTTTAAACTTAACTTTTCCTGCCAAAAAAGAGTATTTTAATTTCTTGAGAATATTAATATTAATAACTTTAAATATTATAGAAAATGACAAATATGTGTTCATTGGTATGTCCTTGTATATATGTGTAAATAGGAGGCCTGCCTGTTCAGAAGGTATCCAGCCATGTAATGTGAAAAATAGAGACATTTATTGAAGAAGATACAAGAAATATTGTACATAGAACAATGACATCTCAGTCCCCTTCAAACTAGGCCCCTTGGGACCTCACACAGTTCTCCCAACTGTCATCAGATGCTCCATGGTATTTTCCTGAATCTCATAGATGATCCGAAATCTCTTCCTGTCCAAAGGCTATTTTAGTTTTGGGAAAAGACAGAGGTTGCAGGGCACCAAATCTGGGCTGTAGGGGGTGCTGAGTCAGCTGAGTGATCTGATGTTTCACCAAAAATTGGCATGAGATGTAATAAATGAGTAGGTATATTGTCATGATGAAGCTGCCAATCACCAGTTGCCCATAGCTTGGCCTTCTGAATCATCCAGATAGTTTCAGTGGGAGGAATGCTTAAACTTTACATAAAATTTGATGAAGATTTCATTGTTGTACTTGCTCATTTTGAATCTGACAGCCACGCAGTACATATGCTCACTCAATGGCATCTACTGCCTCCATTGACTAGTACAGTGAAGTTGCCATTGTTTACACATGTGCATTCCAGTCCACTCTCCCTGGCTGCCAGGTTACATCGATGTGCAAACCATTCTCATTATATTAACAGTGGTTGGACTTTTTCTGGACAGAACTTGTATATATTCAAAAAGATATATGAATGTATTATAACAAAATATTCTAACTTTATTGTGCCAAGCAAATACAAAAATATAAGATGAAAGAAATATACCCCCAATAATCGTCTCGTGGGTACATGACTCAAAGCAAGGTAGATACGAGTAACTTCTTTTCTCACACAAGAATGTTCCTAGGGATGAGAGGTGCAGAGCAAGGTAAAAAGGGTAATTTCCTCCCTAAAGAAAATTAAATATCTGCTCAAAAGGAAAAGATTTTACTTAGTCCATTAAGTCTTGTTTTGATTTATGTTTTCTCAATGCAACATAACCTATGCCTAGGTAGATTCTTTCTTTTACTCCGAAATTATAGGGCTTTAACCAAAATCCAAGGAATCAGGAAAACAAAAGTGTGTGGGAATGGGTATAAATGTGAATGTGCCTCTATAGCCATTAAGTCACAGTGCACATTACATTCACACACACATACACAAAGAATTGATAAGTATGTTGGATCTATAGCAGGGTGTCTGAACATTAGCCCTATCGACATTTTAGACCCAGTGTTCTTTGTTGTAGGAGGATGTCTTGTGCATTTTAGAATACTTAGCAGCATCTCTCATTTCTGTGTACTTGATGCTAGCTGGCTGCCTACTTTCCCTCACACCACTTCTCACTGCCCAAAGAGTCTCCAGACATTGTTTGTTGGGCAAAAGTGCTTCTGATTAAGAAACACTGGTGTAAAGTATGAACCTCAATTACTTCTCCATTCAGGCCATCCTAAACATTCTTATCTGCTATAGATATTATTATCAATGAGTTATTTATTGTCAAGGCACTTAATTTAGCTCTTTCCATCTAATTTTAAGGTTATTTGCCTTGGGTTTTATTTGTTAGAAGAAGAGCCTGAAACAGGGATATCTGTGCAAGCAGTTTGTCAAAAGAGCGCTCCATGGAGAAATCTGCCAGGGAGGTTAGGAAGAGGAAGGGGCAGTACATGTGGGTGCGGATGAGGTCTAACCTCATGCTGATCCCTCTGAAGTGTACATCGCACCATGGTATTACTCTAGCATTGAGACACGAGTCCTGGGTTTGTGTACCCCACACTGATCAATCATTATCTCAGTGCCACTGGGGCAAAGGTTACAAACTGGCCCTACTATACTGCACCAATAGCATTTGCTGTATTTTTTCAGAAAAAAATAATTGGATGGACTTGATTGGTTTAAATATTTTATCTAGAGATGCATGAGTATGAAAATTGAAACACACTGAGAATGACCAGTATTGACATTAATTCTAACCTAAAACAAGCTTCTTCATTTAAAATACTTTTTAAAATAAAAGATGTTTTAGTGGAAACTAAATTACTGACATTTCTAAGTACCTTTTGACCATAACTATGCTCGAAGCATAAATTCACAAAACATATTTTAAATCTGTGTCTGATCTATAGTGGAAATATAAATATACATTCAGAATTGCAACAGCCCAGATCTTCAATATACTTAGTGTACATCTTTTGCCCTGTTTTCCCATTAGTTGGTTTGTGCTCAGGAAAAGTGAAAATGATAATTAGAATACCAAGGGAAGAAATAACTACCTTAAACAAAAACAAGAATTTTAGATTGAGAAAAATAAGAAAAAATAGAAATAAATATACTTCATTCTAAAATCTAATCCAATTATCTAATTAGATTAGTTACAATCTAACCTAACAATCTAATTATTGTGTGGAGTTTTTGTACTTTGTTCCCCCTGCATATTGGGGAAACACACACAGACCACAGAAAGATAACTTACCATTAAATGTACCTTGTTTGGAAAAAAAACATGTAAATATATCTACCTAAAGTGTCATACAAATGTCTTTTAATGTATCTATCATTTAGGTTTGTTTACAATTGAATGAGATAGATATTATTATAAAGATGAACACAAATGAACCTGACAGGGAGACATGTTTATCTTTGTTTGGAAAATTGCAATACAACACTACAGGCATTTCAGTTATATACCTACGAGTGCATTAAGTGCTCTGCTAATTGCTGCCACAGGACACCTTATTTCCTTAGAGTTTACAGTCCCGTTGAGTAGACAAAATAAACAGGAGATGATGACGATGAATCCAGGTCATATGTAGTTAAACAGGTGGTAGCTGTAGGATATGCTATAAGGGACACTGGAGGGAGAGATGCTGGGTTTTTTTGAGATAATTGGGACACATCGTAAAAAAGAAAGTACTATTTAAATTTGGTTTTGAAGCTGTGTTAAGCACCTCATCTATTCTTATGCAACCTTTAGCTATTCCAGAAATCGGTTTTATTAGTGCTGTTCTAAGTCAAGTAGCAGTGCTGGCTAGCTTCCTTAGGGAACCCAAAAGAGAAAAGCGAGAGTGTGTTTTTAAAATTTTGTAATTTTTTTCTGTTGAAGAAATTATCTGTGTTTATTTTAAAAATTCAGAAAATTAAAAAAAATCAAAGATATCTCATAACCACAACAACTTGTGTAAATCAGTTCAAAACAATTGTGTAAATGTAAATGGATTTCTTGTCGGGGTTTCAGAGGCGTTGAATTCCCTTCCACAGCTGTGAATGGTCTAGAAGTGATGTGAGAAAATACAGTCCAACCTGTGTCCGATGCTTTAGCGCCCACCACCTACCAACAGCCATCGACTGTCTTCTCCGACCTCTCTCTGTGATGGGAAACTCACTGACTTCTGAGGAGCCCCACAGTATTTTCTGAGACTTAGCGAAGTTTGAAAATGCTTTAGTATATTATGCCTAAATCTTCGCTTTCAGTTGCTATATGTTTCCCTGACCCTGAGTGCCTCAAGAATAAATCAAATTTTCCAACTGTGAGGTATGGGTTCCTTTCTTTGTCTCTGAATCAAGTCCCTGTTCGCTGTTCACTGAGTACTCTTGGAAGAATTTGCAAATAAAATTTACTTCAATAATATAATGGAAGATATTCTAGGTACATACTCTGTAAATTATGCTCAGATCAGAACTGTCCTGTTTCTAAAAAATGTAATTAATAACTGATAATTTTTACACGGTATGAGCAAACATATCTCCGTGAGGCAGGAAAGTTTTTATAACTCACCAGTATCCTGCCCCCTACCATCCCCTCACCCTGAACAGCCTCTACACTATCTCCTGGGCTTTTTTATTCAATATCTAACAAGAAAAAATTATGTGTGTCAGATTTTAGCTGTCAAAAAAATAAAAGAAGGAAGATGATTTATAATAGAAAATTGAAATTCCAACAGCTGGCATTTTTATAAATTCCTGTATTTTTACGGGAGCATATGTCATTAAGCTATAGCTTGAAGCCTTTTGAAATCTTTCTCTGTCTGTACCTCCCTCTTATCTCAGTGGCCACCAAGGATGTGTGAATGCTCAGTACAAGGAAGACGGAGACAATGAAATCTTTTAGCGCTAGTGTCCCATGAATAATATTAAGAGAAAAAAAATCAGTGAAAAAATAAACTTATGGTGGGGAAATTTATATTGAGGACTGCTCCTCATTCAGTAGGTAATTCTCTTACATCACTCCCAAACTTGTCTATCTAGGATGCTCGAACTCATACAGGGGCGAGGCAACCACCATGCATGAGTAATAAGGGCTATGTGAAGATGACGATAAATGAAGAGGCCGCAGACGATCTAAAGACAAAAGGTGCTTCTCAGCATCAAATGATTATTGCTCTGTGGGAGTTTGGTCCTACCTGCTGCTGGCAGATGTTCTGATGTTTTTCAAGAGATGCTTTCAAATCTTTACCTTTCTACAGACTCTTTTGCTTTATAACCGTTGATAATTAATTAATCTTTTGAACAGTGGAAGGGGGCTCAAACAATAAAGTTCTGTGAGATAAATTTGGACAAAAACTAACTGTTTGGGATCCCAGACATAGAGATATTTTTTTATGCCAACTAATTTGAGTCCGATAAACTGCTCAATTAAAACGATCTAAGAAAGGTTCACAGGGCTCCTTGAAGGGTGAATAGGGATGGGATTGGTGGAAGGGAATGGGAATATCTCATGTGGAACAAACAAGCATAGAGAAATGGGAATGACCACTTATGTGTGAATGTGACAGCATTGTGTTGCAGTGTTTGAAGTGTATGGTGCTAAATGAAGAGGAAAAGAAAACTGTTGAATGATCTTCATGGATTGTGATCATAAAGGGTGTTTTGTACCAATCAGAGAAATAGAATAGAGATGGTCAGAAACAGAGAGACAATTCAAATATCAAAGCGAGATGTCGGCACAGTACAGATCACATTCAATAGAGGTGTCTGGAAGTGGTGCCCAGGATGGCGATCAGGGCCATTCTGGAGATGGTGCCCTTGTCTTTGTGGACCGCCCGCTATTGATCCAGTGCAGGAGGTCCAGCCTAGGGAAGGTTGTGGGACACCTTGTCTAGCTGGGATATGAAGAGAGAGGTCTTTTGGACTATTAAGTCTTGTAAGTGTCTTTTACTTCTATTCATTTATTCCTTCTTTTATTAACACCACAGATATTTGGCAAGCCCCTGTCCTACATCCTGTACTATATATTAAGACATAAACGCTGCATGAGGGAATAAAATGAAAGTGAATAAGTATAGGTTACACTTGCATTTTTAGGGTAAAACGTGGGAGAAAGGAGTGAGAAAAAGGAGAAAGGGAGAAAGGAGTGGGAGAAAAAGTGAGAGCTGCAGGAGCACGTAAGGGAAGCAGCTGGACCCATCTCTGTGGAGTGAAGTATTCAAGAAACACATTCCAGAGGCGGCATCTGAGTTGAAATGTAGATGATCCATAGGGGTCAGCCAAGCCAAACCAGGGCAACAAGGTGGTTCTTGGGACAAGGGAAAAGGCAGATGTTAGAGCTGAAACGGGAACTAAGAACATTTAAATATGCCTGGGATGGGAAAGGAAACGGGGGAAACTGGTGAGAGGGGAGTCTGTAAACCTTCAGTGAGTCTTGGGGGATGTATTAAAGAAGTTGGACTTTTCCCAAACAATCAAAAACATTTTAAATCAGAAGAAAAATAAGATTCAGTTTTATTTCAAAAAATGGACTAGCAATACTGAACCTGAGGCAGGGAAGCAAGGATTTGAGCTTCTGCTGCTTCTTTTTTTTAACCCAGAGAACCAACCCTATCAAGCAACTCAAAAAGCCCTACAATGGTGTTTGGACGCTGAGAGAAATAAATTCAAACCCCTAAGATCATGTCCAGCACTGTGCCAAAAACCCACAAGTGTCTTGGTGTCTGAGTGTCACAACTCTGGATGGTCCAAGGTGGATAGGATCTTAGAGATGCTGTCATTCTTCACGCTGAAGAGGAAACTAAGGCATAGAAGGGGAGGGACATGCCTCAGATCACACAGTGAGGCAATGGTGGCACAGGCAGGACCCAGATCCCAAGAACACTTTTTTTTTTTTCCTAATCCAGGGGCTGAGCAGTCTGTTCAGCAAAGTAGGGGAAAAAATCAAAGGATATAAAATTTTTCGTGGTTGGATATCATACCCAAGAAAAAGGAAGGAACTGTCTCAGTCAGCCCGTAGAGTGTAATGGAGACATGCTTAATTTATGGAAATTTCAACTACTCCTTTTTTCTATAGACTCAGGGAAAAGGTCCATTCCATGATTTTTGACTTCTATGTGTTTTTTTTTCTTCTTGACTAAAAATAGGAGTTGGTCAATATTAGAAGGAAACAATACTTTCAAATGTCAGAGGAACTTCTGTTCAAGAATATAGTAGTTCCTGATGCTTTAGCTTTCAGTCCTTCTAGCCCTCATATTTAGAACGAGGGGGTAAACTTGGAGGTCTTCAAGGGTCCTCTTCAAAGATTCACTGAACAAAGGTCACAAAAAGCAGATTTTTATCACCCTTTTTAATATATGCAAATAAGATGTTTGCAAAAATTAAAGTTTATACACATACATGTATCACTGAGTTGAGTGGATATTAATAATTTTGGTAAATAGATTTCAGTTTATTCCCCACAACACAGAACCGAAGCAGCATGCAAATTATTTATAAAGGAACCAAGGGGAACAAGAAGGTAAGTCCTTGAAAGTGCTGATTGTTAAAAAGGTTCATGAATTGGATTTAAATAAGGCTTGCGCTCCCACTACACCTGAGTCAGTTTCTGCACGTAAGCTTTATATGGATCCTGCTTCTGCAAATGTAAAATGAGCAGGATGTTCCAGGGGAAGGCGTGCTCTTACCAACTAATATCGCCATCTTTCTACCCACTCAGTGTTTGGCACATAATAAACAATAAATGCTAGTTGATTAAACCAATAAACTTACCGAGATATAGTAGCACTAGGACCCTCAAGTAGTAATATGTGCTCTTGATGTGAAACAGCAATGCTTAACCCAACTTAAAGATAGAAATGTTCACTGCTATTTAGAGAGAAATTTGGGGGCTAATGGTATTTTCAGTGCTGTTTGAAAAGGGCACAAATTAAAAAAAAAAACTAAAACTAAAACTGTGCTTCTTATATAGTAACAGAATTACATTAAATTTTATCTTCAACATTATATCCATTTATGCAAAAAAATATCCTAGAGGACCAAGAATTTAAGAAGAGCTTGTCAGGAGTTTGGAAGATGTTAGAATCACAGATGCTTAGAATGAAGAGCTAATACTTTCTGGCTCATCTTGTTTTTACTCCCAATCCATTACCCTTCCAAAAATAAATTTTAATTTTCTGTGAATTTTACAGAATGACTGAGATTCATCAAGTGTAAAAGCTAGGCACTTTAGAACGCAAGCATATTGCTTTTCTGTGACCTGAGTAGTAAGAATAAATACCTCTACTAAAATATTTTTGACATTTGCCACATATATTTTTAATGTGGGGCTTTCCTATGCCTGCTGGTATATTAAGAAGCCCTGAAGGCATTCACATTTATTACACAAAAATAATATTACAAGTTGGAAAGGTGGGTGCACAAGACTGAATTATGTTAACATGAAAAGATAATTATCTACGTAAGACTGAAGTGTGATTGTTTCCCTCAATTGAGACAGAATAGTGCCTTACACACTAAGTATCATCCCACCAAATTTTAAAATACGTTATATCACATTAAATCTGGCAAACACCCAACACAACTGACATTCTTCCCATTGTAATATTTGTGGCTATATACCTAGAACCACTCCACTAAAGACAATATGTGAGATGTATTAATATGGAAAGATAAAATTTCTATTTTTAGTAGTTTCACCCTCTATGACCTGGGAAATGCCCAAGGAGGGTATTTCATTTAAGACATGTAAAATAATGGTTGCTGGTGAGTCGTGATGCATACAAGTCCAGAGAATGCTAGAAAATTCTTTATAGTCTACTGTAATAGAGTTGTAATACAGTTCCATAGATTAAGATAGAATTTCCCTCAAGCTTTTCTTGCTCACAAGATAACATGCCACTTAAACAAAGGTGTTAAAAACCTTAGGTCTAGTGTTCCAAAAACCTTAGATTCCTAGTGATGTTGGTTCCTAACCAACATCATAACCCAGAGCAATAGCAGGCCATCAGCTTGCACGTTCTCTTGAAGACTCTCAGCTGGTTGACACAAGGCTTCATCTTGCTGAGACCAGTGACCTGTAAGGAAGAAGGTCAATTATATGATGACCCATGGATAGACATGATTCAGAGTCCAGGTCTGCAAACTGTGAGGGATCTTAGAGGTCAGCAAGTCCAACCATCACTTGCTCATCTGGTTCCTCCTCTGGATCTGGGAGAGTAGACTAGTGTTGCTGGGTGGAGACAAAGTTAGAAAGTGACAGTTGGCAGATCTGAGAGTACATTCCGACAACAATTCAGTGCAACAGACCCTCTGTCTCCACACTCTGCCCTTGCTTCATTTGTTCCCGAGAACAAACGATGGAGGCTTTAAATGTGGGCTTAACAGAGGCTCGAGGTTACTGCTACATTACATCATTTGCCCCAAATGGTAGTGCTGTAGATTGGTATCCAAGGTCTATGAAACTTGTTGATCAAATACTAGTGTCTGGAGTTTCAGGCCACTGCTGTAACATATTTGGTAAGTACGATGCATTTTTAAAACATGTTGTAAACACTATGTGGTCGTTTAATTTAAACTTTGAATTTAATTCTCATAACAACTCCATGAGATAGGGTGCTATCCATGCCCCCAGTTTATAGGTGTGGCAGCTGAAGCATAGAAAAGCTCACATATGTTGGCAAAGAGCACCCATCCAGAAGCCAGAATTCACAGCTAGGTGGTAATGTCCCAGAGACTGTGATCTCAAACATTCCCCTAGGCTGCCACATGGTCTGTGTCATATCACCTATCTAACCTTCCATTTTTTAGGAGGTTTGAAACTGGATTTGTGTGAGGTTGCTGAATGATGTCAGTAAAAGGAAAAACATTACTCTTTTTTCATCTCATCAGTGGAGTATTAAGTTTAGATTTTTATCCTAAAAGTTTTTGAGGACCCAGTAGAAAGTTCTACCTGTGAGAGTTCTCAGGCTAATGATCAAGACCAACAGCACATAGATGTTTTGAACAGAAAGCTTTAGCAAAGAGGGCTGTTGGAATTGAGGGAGTGGGCCTCAGTGTCTCTGCCCCATAGAGAGACCCTCCTGTGATGGTAGGATATCTGTAGACTTCAGTTTTCCGAGCATACAAACCAGATTACATCATCATGAGAGGCGCTCCATGACTTATGAAAATGATGTAGATCAAGATGAAAATTCACTAATTTGCAATGAGAACTGCAGTCACCCTGTGGACTGAAATACTTGCATCAGCATGGCCAGCACATTCTCACCCTGTAGGCAGACCAATGCGGGAAACCCAATTATAATCAGAAGGTTGCTTGATTGGTATGGAATTAGAGAAAGGACCGTGAGTTAGACGGTTTTAGGCTTAATGGTGTGAGACAAAAATAGCCTGATATGTCCATCTCCACAGCAGGGAAGGCCTTTCAAAGAGCAATACAATACTCATCACACTGACCTAAATTCTCACTGCCCAAGTGGAGTTTGAAGAGTAACAGCCAACTTTTCTCTGATGGTTATGATTTTTAATAATTATTTTCTGACCAATCTCTCTTCTTTTGGACAGACTTATTTTTAAATACGTTGAATATTTTACTTTCATTTGCTTAAGCTAAAAAACTCCCTTTTTCCTTTTTCAAATTATTTCCACTAACTGTTGTAAAGCATCTTTGGTGTCATGCTCAGAGAATTGTTCAGGTTCCGAGTATATCTATATCATTAGCTCAGCAGAATAAAAACCTCAAAGTAAAGTGTGAAAAGTAAGGTGTCCCATCTTCTTCACTTAGTCTGTATATTTTGCATGTTAAAAAGAGTTAATAAAAGTCGATAAAGATTTTTTAAGGAGATGTTAAAAACCAGGAGCATGTAAAAGATCAATTTGCATTCAACTCAGACTCTCGTATGTTTTTCTATCCTTAGTCCATGAATCAAGAGAATTGAGTCTGAAAAGATTAGTGTAATGCGTTACAAGGTTCTAAACATCAAACAGCTATTTATTCACATTTGCTGGACTATTCTTATTAGAGCAAGTGAAGAAACTCTGACTATGGAAAATTATTTTCATCATGTTAACACCAGAATTTTAATTTATTTTTTGTTTAACTTAAAAATTCAATTAACCAGAATCCCCTATTCCCAAGTCCTTGGCTCAATTGATATATTTACATTTAATTAACTCTATAATGCAAGAGCTCTTTTACTTTCGACCACAGTTCAATGCCCAGAGCTTGCTTTAGGCTTGGTAAATGCCTAGAAGAAGGAGCTAGGTCCTTAGATCCATTCTTATTTTGAATGACACACTGTTAGCAAGAGGCCTCTATTCTTATGTGTAGAAGCTGCCGCTGTGACCTGTTCTACATCTAGTCATCTACGTCTAAGCTCACATGTACACTTCCTGAGTACCCTGATGGTTTCTCATGACAAGGGCCTGTATCTTTGGTTCTCTGCCTGACAGACTTCTTCAGTTCCAAAAGAGCAGGGCAGCCTAAAAATGCTGAAATTTGACATACCCAGGGAAACCTTATTGTAGTTAGTAAACAAATACCCCAATTTCTCTAGCTTCCAGGAGACAAGAGCATTTTCCAAGACACCTAAAGGTCCCCACAGGGCATTTAGTCCCAGTTCCCAAAGCATCACTCACTCATTAACACACATTCCTGCCTCAGTTTCACCAGCCCCTCACCTGTGCTTCCTGGGATTGGCTTAGACATAACTTGTACCTAAGTCTTTGTCCCAGGGTCTGCTTTTGTGGGAATCCAACAAGAACAGCTTCCACATTCGATTTTCTGTCATGATGAACTCATGGTGTGAAGTCAATTAACCACATTAAACATAGAGAATAAGTTTCTATTCAGAACCAATAAAGGATGTAATAGACTTCCTAGTACTTCTGTGGAAATGGAAAAGAAAAGATAGGTGCTGCATGTTTCTGAAGGTTTCATAGGAACTATAGGGAATTTTTATTTTAATTGTATCTATTTTTATAGGTGATTTTTAATTTTGCTAATGGTCAGACATGATTCTTTCATAATAATCCAAACTTTTGAATTTTATGGGTTTTAGCAAGTAACATGGTAATATATTTATAACACAGGAATAATGACCAGTCTTTGGCCCATTAATTGGACTTCTGGAAATTTACTCCAAGAAAATTCGTATCACAAAAGGCATAATGCTATAAACATAAAAACAGGCATTTTGGAGTTGCTTAAAATGACAGCTGAAAAAGGTTTGAAATAATGTAAATGTCCAACAATGAGAAACTGCCAATTAGGTTAGAGTGCATTAACTAGTTGTAAAACTGTGTAGCTAGAAGAGATGACATGAACAGTCACAGTTTAGATGTGATGGTAAATGAAAAGAATCTACAGAAAAGTTGGCCCGTATTACAATTACCTTGTAAATATAACATTTGCATATGGACACAAGATGGGACAGAACTGGCCAAGGGTACCTACAATCTATCAAATGGTATTTTTCTCTTCATCTATCACCATCTAGCAAAGAATGTTGTTAGGGCTATACAGTTTTTTTTTTAAATGCCTATAGACTTGCCCACAAATCTGTTCCCTATAGTAAGTATAGCTCAGGAACAATTGCTGAGTGCCTTTACCCGACTTTCTTCTCAGGCAAGGAATAAAGTGCACTCTTTTTTAGTATGTTGTCTTTGAACAAGAACTCAAAAATTAAGATAATGTCCAATAATTATAAACGTTGTTAGACATTTGCCTTTATTTTCCCCTGCCCCTCAAGTAAGAACAGAAATAATAAGTAAGAGTATGACAACTATACCCGTGAACTTTGAAATCCTGGATTCAGATTATTAGGGTAAAAGAGCAGGTAGAAAAGTGGAAATAATCCCAAAATGATGAAGTAATTTGCTAAAAATTAGTGATGGAGTCATAATCTGTTCCAGTCCTCTGCTCATCGGTTTAGGGCTCAATTTTCTTATCTGTAAATGGAGTAATAGCACCTGGTCTATTCCAGGTCCTTGGCTCCTGTGGGAGTTAAATAAAAGGAAATTTATAAAGGGGTCTGTACATTGCAAGCCCAGTTCATAGTGAACCCATGTACAGTTTGAAAGAAAAGTCAAGCCCGAAAGGTGGTTGCCTGTTTTACAATACAGTCTGTAGAGGCCAAGGGCATGAAATACTGGAGACAGTGTCATTGTCTGGTGTGGGAGTTGCAGGATGTGGGCTGTTCCCATGACAGACCCTGAAGAATAGGTGGCTAAGCCAGAAGTGTGGGGGATCTGTTAGATGCTACTGATGCATGGTTCTCTGTCCGCGGGCATGACAGTGCCCATTCTTTGTTCCTGCACCACCTGGGAGTGATTCAAACAGGGAAGAGCTCAAGCTGCCAACTTGAGCTCTATTTCCTCTCATCCTCATTTTTCAGCCCCACTGCACACAGTCTCCCTTGACACTTAAGTTTGTTCTTTCCCACCAAGTCCCCTTTCCTGGTCCCAGCCAGAGGAAATTGAGCCCAGGCTTTTAGAAGAATCCGTGCTGAGCTCCTCGATCCTATAAAGCCACTTCACAAATGAGAGGCTGCCAAGAACTGTATGGGGATGTGAGGAAAACAAGTCTCTGCACTGAGGCCATGCCTATTAAATGCTAACTAAGGATAGAACTTCACAAAGGGCCAAAAGGGGCAAATTGTGATTCAGTGCTTGAAACACTAAAACATTATTTTTATCAATTTCTACCTATGTCATGTGTTTTATATATAGTATATATGTTTAATATATAATATATATTTATATGTTGTATACATTTACATTCATATATTACATTATATATACATTATACATTGCATATATACATTACATATGTACATGACATAGTACAATAAACAAGGGACTGGATGTTTTAAGATCTGGGTTCTATTCTTGGTTGGGCCACTAACTTGGTCTGTGATTGTGGACAGTTCCTTGAAATCTCTAGGCCTCTTTATAGAATAAAGGAATTTTCCTAGATAATTCCTAAGATCTCCTTTAGCTCTGAAGTTCTATGACCATTTATGAACAGCGTTAAAATAATGAGGAAAGCTAATATATACACATGTATACACACATACACACATTCGCTTGAGATGGAGATTAATTTTCTTTGTGTATGCATATTTTTTTTTCCTCAAATCAGCCTCACTATCAAGGGAATGTTACAACAGTAAAACAAAAAAGGTTTATAACATATATCGCTGAGTACTAAATCACTTAGAGTGTATATGAGGTCTGTCTGGAAAAAGTCTAGCTGTTGTTACTATAACAAGAATGGTTTTGCATGACATTGATGTAACCCAGGAGTCAAGGGGAGTGGACTGGAAGGTGCACATCTGAACAATGACAACTTCACTGTACTAGTCGGTGAGGGCAGTAGACACCGTTGGGTGAGCATGTGTGCTGTGTAGCTGTCACATTCCTGACAAATAAGTAGAGCAATGAATCTGCATCAAATTTTTCATTAAGCTTGAACATTCCTCTGCAGAATCTATTCAGATGATTCAGGAGGCCACAGCTGTGGGCAACTGGTGATTGACAGCTTCATCACAACAACATATCTGCTCAGGCATCATGGCTCCTGCAGAGTTTTTAGGCAAAACATCAAATCACCCAGGTGATTCAGCCCTCCTAAAGCCCAAATTTGGTGCCCTATGAGTTTTGGATTTTCCCAAAAGTAAAATCACCTTTGAAAGGGAAGAGATTTCAGACCATCAATGAGATTCAGGAGACTGTGATGGGGCAGCTGATGGCAGCTGGAAGAACTGTGTGCAGTCCCAAAGTGACTACTTTGTGTGTATATGTACACAGACACATTTACATAAAAACACAATGTACAATCTTCCTACACTATTTAGTATTAGACTGTCTGGTTGACTCTTTTAAAGGTAAAATTTTTCCTTATATTTAACATTCTTCTGGTGACAATTCTGCATATTCTCTTTTATTTCCTAGCTTTATGTGAATCAGAGGAGACTGTCAAGTTATCAATTACAAAGTTCATTCTGTTGGAGGTGGTAGAAAGTGAGAGGAAAGAAGAGAGGTGAAAAAGTGCCAAGGGCCAGGGTTGTGAACAGTGTAAGAAGAATAGAGATGAGAAAGCTGAGTGAGTACAGAAAAACAAACAACAAAACAAAACATTACTTCTGCAAATCAGAAGGAAGCTAGGGGTAATGGAGCAAATTCTTGCTGATGAATTCTGTTCTTATCCTGAATGTTTTGAACTCTGAAGTTGAAACATTTTGAGGAAGATATCTGGGGTCATAACTGAAGCTTTCACATCAAGATCAGTTTCGATCTCCAGATCAGGACCATGACTTCCTGAACAGAAGTAAGAAGGTGAGTTAATCTACTGGAATGCTTTAAGTAGCTCCCCCAAAGAAACATTTTTATATGTTATACTAAAAAGAGAAAAATCTAGATTTAGCTCTAAGAGACTTCAAAATTGTCCAATAAATGGCATTGTAATGCTTTCAGTAAATAACCTTATGTCAACTAGGAAAGGCAAATAACATAATATGAATGCTATTATTATAAAAACTAATTCCATTTCTGTCTTCAGTTTAGTTTAATTCAGCAAGGAAGAACCATAATACTTACTAAAAACTTGTTATTGCAAATGCTTTCTTTCAAAAATTGCTCTCAAAATAGATTTTGGAAATATATATCTATTAGCAACAACTGGCCAGGTGTTGTCACAGGAAAATGCAACTAGGGAAGAAAATCCAAGAAGGTAGGCAGACTCCTAGTTCCCACAAGTGTAAGAAGGCACCAGTGCCTGAATGAATTGGGTGCAGTGAATTGTCTGCAGTGTCTTCTGTTGTTCTAGAAACACTGATGCCAAATATACTGTCTTAAAAGAGAGAAGTGGCCCCATTTGTTTTTACTCAAAAGAGGCAAAACGGAGACAGAATCATCAAAAACAAAATCACAAAGGGGCCCAAGTCTGACCTAGGTATTCTCTCTTCTATATTCATACATTCCTTCTTATTCTAGGTTTGGTTTTTAATGGTTCTGTTCTCAACCACAAGTCAATAAAGTGTAGGATTATTGAGTAGCTCTTAAGATTTATTTAGTTATTCAAGAATACCTGACTTTTAAATAGTCAGGCAACAAATACTTACTGGGTCTATTGCATGTGTATAGCTCTGTGGGGTTGCAGAAGACCTAGAGATTGCTCAGATCATATTAGTTTAGGTGGCTTGATAAAAGGTAGTATAGAGAACAGTAAATATTATACCTGATAATGTACTATTGGAAGAATCACTATGTTATAGTATTATCTATCCCAAACAATTTGGTAATGTGAGGGAAAATGTAGCCTTCTAGGGAGGGCTACAGAATCTGGGGCCAGCCTATAACAGGCACAAGGTTTGTGTGACCAGGTATTGAATATGGCAGTCTCTCCAGATGCTGAAACCGATGCTGTGACGTGAAATAAAAGGTAGTGAGCTGACCCTTGGGGGAAGGAAGTCTGAGTTACTCCTCTGTCTAATTAAATGCTATTCAAATTGCTTTACCTACTCACCAAGCTCTCTAGAACAAATATGCAGGAAGAAATATATTAATAAGAAAAGAGAATTCTGGTGTATTTCCCAGCAGTGTTTGTCACTCTTCGTGTCTCCATGCGAGGCGTGTGCTGGGGGATGAATCCTGCCAAGCAAGTCCCTCTAGTCATCTTTCGAGGTATAGCAGGTAGACATGAATACAGAGGAGTCCTCATATCTGATTCATATAACAGGGCCCCCTGATAAGACTACAGCTGCCTCTTTATGCAGAAACACTAAATATATTCTCTTCTTTCTTGGAGTCCAGATGGCTCCAGAGGAAAGGCCAGGAACCGTATGAAAAGCTGGTGCCAGCATCCCGGTGAAACAAGGGGACCTCATTTTATCGTGCATCCCCTTGTTGCCCTTCCTAGGTGTGTACTTCAGAAATTGGAGGCAAGACGCTCCACCAGCAAAAAGACTATGACTTGCTGTATTGCGGTGCTCTCTTTATTTTGGTGGTCTGGAACCAAACTCAAAATATCTCTGATGTCTGCTTGTAGTAGGGAAACTCCCCGACACTAAACCACAAGGCAATGGAAGTCGTTTAGCTCAGTGATATGGGTAAACATGCTCATTCTCACCAGTGGAAGGGGTTTGAGAAGTTCAGGCAGCTGGAGTTGTCTGGAGGTGAGGAAGTCAATGCAAAAAGCCTTTGTTCTAAAGGAAAGCAAATGTTTTCACTGTGGATAGGAAGACAACAGCCACCCCCCACCCCACCCCTGCCCTCACGGTGAAAATAAGATCATAAGGTCCCATTAAAACAAGAGAAATAAGCATTGGCTGTATGTCAAAATAATTGGATTAAATTAAATGAAGAAATAAAAAATAACATCACCAACAAAAAACATTTTAATGCCCACTGAGTAGGCCTTGTTCATATTTTGTTTCCTTTGCAACATTTTTTCTCATGTCCAAGACAGAAGTAAAAGCTTCCTCTCCAAACTCCGCTAAAAGCAGTTCGTTGGTTTGCCTTGTCATATTGACTTGCATATGTGTCTTTACTCTCCTTTTGTAATCCTTGAAGGAGGGAACTATATATCATTTGCCCTTACTTGAACATAGAGTATAGCACAGCATGTTACATACAAAATTGTGTCATTTAAAGGGGTTATCACTGTGTTTATAGAGAGATTTTTTTTTATTTAAAGAATAGGTTTTGTCATTCTTAGAAAAATGAAATAAGAGTAAGTAATTAGGAATGATGAAAATCAGTAATGTACAGATTGAGGGGATTTCTCAAACTATCAACAGAGATTACTGTTTCTGCTGAAGATTTTCATAGATTCTTAATCATTCACATTTATTTCATTTTCTAAAAATAATACACACCAATGTGTATTGAATGCCATTTATATAAAGGAAATCAATGAGGTATTTTTACTTCTTAACTTCAAATTATTCTATAAACCTAGTATTGCAATCTCCATGTTACAGTTTATGACTCTGAAATGCAGAGAGGATAAAATACTTGACCCAGTTGCAGAGCCAGGGTAGTTAGAGACTGAGTTTGAATTCAGATCCGTGTGATTAAAGAACAGGAGTTCTTTCTGTTATAACATATAATCTGCAATAACATTTATGTATCCTAGATTCCGTCACATGGCAGTGAGCTGATGCTCTTCTGCCATGTGGCACTAATTGGAAGATGAGGACATGTTTTTACTGTTTTTTTATTTTTATTTTTTAAGACACTAATATCAGGTAGTATATTTCCCTTTCTTCCTCCCTCCCTTCCTTCTTTCCTCCCTCCCTTCCTCCTTCCTTCCCTCCCTTCCTTCTTTTCTCCCTCACTACCTCCTACCCATCCCCCCTTCCCCCTTCCTTCCTTCCATCCATCCATCCATCCATCCATCCATCCATCCATCCATCCATCCTTTTTTGTTTCCTTTGAAGAGTGTGTTGTTGAACATTCAGCACAGAAAGATGTAATGACATTGTGGGTCCCTGCTTGCCTTTTTGGTGTGGGTAGATTTAAGCACAATCCCTGCTTCTACCACTGAAAATGCTGTAGTCTTGAACAAGATAGTACACCTTTGTTTCATTTTTCTTAAAGGGATTAGTGTAATAGTACTTGCTTTAGAGGGTTGCTGTGAGAATTAAATGGAATGCTTTATGAACACAATTAGCTTTGAGCCTGGCACATAGTAAACACATAATAAAATTTTTGCTCTCTTGGCTGCTATTCATTTTATGAAGTAAATTTAATCTTCTAGATTTTATAATCTTTGAGTTGTTTAAAAAACTGAATATCTATATCCATAACTAGAGTGTAGAACTTTTTGACATAGGCAAGAGGTAGCAATCTAACAGAAGTGACTGAGAATTATTTATGTATATGTAGCATTAAATATATAAAACAATAATAATAGAATCCTATGGCAGCAGATTCTCAAGGGTAACAGAGTCTTATAGATATGGCCCAATGTTTTTGTTGCATAAACTTAAAAACTCATAGAACCAGCTTCTAATAAGGTCAAACACTTCTCATTAGCAAAAAATAGGTCAAAAATCCAACTGCAAAGTGAAAATTAGCCAGTAAAATTGTTGAAATACTTTGTTTTTTGGTTAGTTATTTTCTCACCTGTAAAATGTCAAAAAAGATCAGAAGTATAACATTCAAACAGGGCATTCTTATTTTTAACCATAACATACTCTCAGCTTTATGAAAGATCCCTTTTCTCTAGTTGGGTCAGATCATTGGCTTGAAAGGTAAATGATGGAACAGTGAACCTTGAGTT
>PVKM010012890.1:0-30999 GCA_004027735.1 Carollia perspicillata | reverse complement strand
ATTAAAACAGATTTTGGGGGACAACCCCAAATGTCAACTATTTCATATAATTATCAGGTCATGCATTCCAATTTAGCATTTGGAAAAGATGTCCCCGTGCCATTCTAGATGCAATAGCAGAGAGAGCAGAGTATGTCAAGGGAGAAAATATTTGAAGTCCAGCTATAGGGAACACATGTCAGCAAATGCTGTTCATGCTGCTTGATCAGCAAACACTACCCACATCTGCACTGGGCACCCAGCACTGTGCCAGCCACAGGGAGAAAGAGGCAAACCCTACAAAATCCTTCACCTCTGAGAGTTACTGCCTTGGCCCAGCTGCCTCCAAAGTTGCACCCTATAACCCACCTCTCCTCTGCAACCAGAATGATTGTCCCAAAATGGCCATTGGCCATGTCACACCCCTGGTCCCAAGGGTATCCTCTTCTCTTCTCCCATACAATGTGAAGACATTCCCTCCTACACCTAGAATTTCATACATGCTACTTTCCTGACCTAAAATGCCCTGTACCCCTCATCACCCAGTTAATCCACTCTCTCTCTCTCTCAAGGGCTCTGCAAAGGATTAAAACCTCACCAAAAACTTTCCTGGTGATATTGTTTTCCTCATTCACTCACCGAGGTCTAAGTGAAGAGGCTGTTTAGATGTTATTCATTGTAACTCGTGCCCAAATTACTTAATAATTTATTAGACTACAATTGTATGAAATTTTGTTGTTATTTTTAAATAATGTTTTACAATTTTCAAGCAGTTTTCAGTTTATAAAAACATTGAGCAGAAAGCACAATATGTCCTCAGATACCTCATTGTCCCCCAACCCCCACCACATTTCCATACTATTAATTTCTTGCCTTTATATTTCCTTTATTTAGCTCACTTATTATTAGCCTTTGTCTGGATGGACCAGTTTGTTTATCCATCACCTACTGAAGGACATCTTGGTTGCTTCCAATACTCAACAATTAGCAATAAAACTGCTACATACATTCATGTGCAGGTCTTTTTAATGTTATTTTTTAATTTTACTGTTGTTCAAGTATAGTTGTCTGCACTTCCCCCCCGCACCACCACAGTCATCTCCACCTCCCTCCCTTGATTCTATCCCCTCCTTGGTTTTTTCCATATGTCCTTTATAGTTGTTCCTGAAAACCCTTCCCTCCATCCCCTCATTATCCCCTCCCACCTCCCTTCTGGTTACTGTCAAATTGTTCTTAATTTCAATATCTCTCGTTATATTTTGCTTGCTTGTTCATTTTTTTTTCACTAGGTTCTACTTAAACGTGAAATCAAATGGTACTTGTCTTTCACCACCTGGCTTATTTCACTTGGCATAATGCTCTTCAGTTCCATCCATGCTGTCGCAAAGGGTGGGAGCTCCTTCTTTCTTTCTGCTGCATAGTATTCCATCAAGTAAATGTACCATGGATTTTTGATCCACTCATTTACTGATGGGCATTTAGGTTGCTTCCAGCACTTGGCTATTGTAATTTTTGCTGCTGTGAACATTTGGTCACATAGGTTCTTTTGGATTGGTGTTTCAGGGTTCTTAGGGTATAACCCCAGCAGTGGAATTGCTGAGTCAAAAGGCAGTTCCATTTTTAGTTTTCTGAGGAAATTCCATACTGTTTTCCACAGTGGCTATACCAGTCTGCATTCCCACCAATAGTGCACTAGGGTTCCCATTTCTCTGCATCCTCTCCAACACTTATTATTTGTTGTTTTGTTTATGATGGCCATTCTGACCAGTGTAAAATGGTATCTCCTTGTGGTTTTAATGCACATCTCTCTGATGGCTACTGATGCTGAGCATCTTTTGATATGTCTCTGGGCCCTCTGTATGTCCTCCTTGGAGAAGTGTCTGATCAGGTCTTTTGCCCATTTTTTAATTGGGTTGTATGTCTTCCTGTAGTGGACTTGTGTAAGTTGTTTATATATTTTACAGATCAAACCCTTGTCTGAGGTATCATTGGCAAATATGTTTTCCCATATAGTTGGTTCTCTTTTTATTTTAATACTGTTTTCTTTAGCCGTGCAGAAGATTTTTATTGTGATGAGATCCCATTTGTTTATTCTTTCCTTTATGTCCCTTGCTCTAGAGGACATATTGGTGAAAATATTGCTGCATGGAATATCTGAGATTTTCCTGCCTAAGTTTTCCTCTAGGGCTTTTATGATGTCATGACATTTGCAGCTTTTAGTGTGGCCATGTTTTCAACTCATTTGGGTAAATAACAAGGAGCATGGTTGCTGGATTGTATTTTGGGAGTATGTTTAATTTTATAAGAAACTTCCGAACTGTCTTCCAAAGTGGTTGCACCATTTTATATTGCCACCAGAAATGAATGAGAGTTCCCGGTGCTCTCCATTATCACTAGCATTGGTGTGGTCACTGTTCTTGATTTTTGTCATTCTGACCAGTGGTAGTGGTATTTCCTTGTTTTAATTTGCCATTCCCTACAGATATATGATGTTGAACATCTTTTTATGTGCTTACTTGTAATTTATATATCTTTGGTGAGCTGGCTTATTCAGATCTTTAGCCCCTTTTATTAATTGGGTGGTCTGTTTTCACATTGTTGAATTTGAAAAGTTCTTTATTTTGAATAACAGTCCATTATCAGGTATGAATGTTGCAAATATCTTTTCCCAGCGTGTGACTTGTTTTTTCATGCTCTTAATTTTGGTATGTTTTAATCTGTCTCAAGCTCCCAAGCTTAGTCCAATTTCTCTTGGTAAGTCTCTCCTTCATCAACTTTGGGCATGTCCATCTTCAGATACCAGCACGACCTGTTGGCAGGAGAGAGCCTCGTTCACTGGTCACCACTGCTGGGGAGGACACTTGCCCCATGAGGTCTTTAGTAGTGTGTTTAGTAACGAAGTGGGATTTTATTTGCATTTTGAAGCCTGACTTAAGGAGACTCTTTCCATACAGGTGGCTTGACTAGGAGTAGAGAAGGGCCACAGTGTAGTAGATTAAGACTGACAAAGCAACAAGACCAAAGTTTGAGGTGAAAGGTAAACTGTCAGCCAATTCCCTATTGAAGAGAGGATAGGTCTTTCTGAAAGTTCCTGAAATGAATAAAGGTATATGACAGGGTAAGCATTTCCACAAATAGCAACAGTGTACTAACAAACACAACGCAATCATGAAATCTCATTGTGGGGAGTGTGTGTTATTCACTAGTATTTATTATACTCTGAGAGGCATTTAGGCAGGTGGACAGAGAGACAGCCATTAAGTGAGTCTCAGTATACTATTTCTCATTAGTCGAGTTCAGTACACTTAAAACCTTTTTGTCTTCTCAAGTCCTGCTTTCTTAGACAGAAAACGCAGTGCAGCAAGGACATTCCAGAAAGATCCATGCGACATCTGTTTATCTCCCCCAGGCCACTTTTACCATTAGCTGACTCTGAAATTTTCTCCTCTTTTAAATGGCAATGATGAAAGGCATTTATAAAATGCCACTCATAACTCTACTAAATCCATAGAATTCAGCTTCTAACATCTTGCTGCACATTCATTACATTCCCAGGATTATCCTGTGCAATCTCTGAGTACTAGAAGGTGCTAAAACTATACCTGAAGGCTTTCCATGTTTATTGCAATCACAGAATTCTCCTTTAATACAATCTTCTGATATAGGGGTGGACTTGATGGGGGAGTGGGGATGTTGTCCACATTATTCTCATTTAGAGAGTTTGAACTCTCTAATGGTTATCATACCTAGAAGTTATGTCTGAGGTTTCCCTATTTCCCTTAAATATAGAGGTTTTTGTTTTTGTAATAACAATTTTTGTGATGTTTGGCACATGAGATATGCCTCCACTGGCAATTTCCCCGTCACTGTGTATGTATGAGTGTCTGCTTCTGACCTCTAGTCCTCTCCACTATCCATCTCCTGCCCTTACTGCCTCCCATTCCCCTCTAGATCACACAACTCTGGCAAACAGTGGTGTTGTTTCTGTTACTCAGACTTTCAGGACCCATTCCCATCTCAGGACCTTTGCAAATGTTGCTTTGTTCTCATCATTTAGTTCTTCCTCAATGAGCCTTTCTTGATCCTAATGGAAGCAACCACCACTCACTTTCTCATAAGCTACTATCTTTCTCATGACCCTATCTTATGTGGTGCATAGACCACTTCATTATCTAATATAATCCTGCATGATTCATTTGTGTGTGGGTGTATTATCTGTTCCATCCCAGAAGAAAATGAAAATTATCTTAAGGGCCAGGCATCATCTTATTCACACATGTGTCCCAAGCATTAGACCGATGCCTGGTATACAGACTAACTCACTGTCTGTTTAGTGGTCAGACACAGAAGTTTAAACTAAAGAATGCCCTGTGAGTTCACATTTAATATTTCTCCCTTGCTTTAATGTTTAATAGGGGACATAATACCCCTGCAACACAAAGCCTCATGCACAACTTTCATAAAATGTGTCTTCCCATTATGAAAGATCTGATGGGAAACAAGGAAGATGTCTCTTGAGGCTTCTGCATGGACATTAGACACCCCAGATGCCCCTGAAGCATCCATATCTGAGGCTGAATAGGGAAGAAAGGTGTCCAGGTCTCAGCATTCATCGGGATGGTTCTCTCAGTTGTATACTTACGGCACCTTCAGGGTTTTTTTTTCTACTGAGTTCTTTATTACATTAGTGTAACTCTGTCCCCAAATGACTACAGAGCTTCACTGTCTTCTTTTTCTTTTTATATTAGCACTTAGCACTGTGCTTTCTACATGAGAAGTGTTCAACCAATGTTTGTAAAATTAACAAAGAAAGGCTTTCTCCTCTATTTATTGTTTGATGACTTCAGAGATAAGGTCATTAACTAAAGATTTTCTCATATATACCTGAATTTATAGATTTTCTTTTTACCCCAAAGTCTAAGGTGTTCAGTAAAAGTTGCATAGGGATGAAGATGGCCTCCAAGAAAATTTGCTCAGTGAATACTCGGGGACTAGATCCTCTTGCACATAGCCACTGTGATAAGCAAAAGGAATGTAAGTGGAATAATTAACTAAGCAACTTAAGTTCCATTAAAAGGGAAACCAGAGCATTTATATTCCCAAAACCTCCATGTCACATCTGTCTCCACCATAATCCCAATCAACACAAATATCTATAGGGTCTAGACCCATCAGCTACTTACTACTTGGTGAGGATGACAATTTTGACAGAAGCATACACTTATTCTACCCAAAAAGCTTGTGAGTTATGATTTTTCACCTTCCAGCCTTATACATACGGCTCAAAAACACCATCCATAAGCTAGGAGGGAACAGTCAGTGAGAGGGTGACTTTTATAAGAGATTTCCTTTATTTTTATACTTCGTTCGAGATAGGATGGTGCTGCCTGACACTTAGCATTCATATTGGAGATCAGGACTTAAATTAAAATAAATTGATGATTCACTTCTTTTGTTCCAGAAAGATATTAAGACTAAGAGAATTATTTACCCTCTTTCCCACATGGTGATAACAAAAGATTGGAGAGAAAAACCAAGATGTGTGTTAGCAGGGAACTTGTTCATTAGACATCACACTGTGGCCTTTTTTAAGCAGAAAACACCTGAACTAAAGACCAAATAGTATGACCCGGCAATCCAGTCAATTGTTTAAATAAATGTGTCAAATTTTCATGATGTCACCCATGCATGATTTTTAAATGTATTCAATAAATGCTCAGAGCACCAACTTGAAGTCTCTTTTTAAATAGAAAATATCAGAGCTAAAAGCTTCCTTGCCTCACAAATAAACATTTTAAACTCTATTTTTTCCACTTTCAGATTAAGAACTCGACAAGAAAATACAGACTTTTCTGTGCTTTCCAAAGCAATCACTTCATATTTTTTTTCTTTCTTATTTAGTAGTTAATCAGACTTCACACTGAATAGACTATGTGGGCCTTCCAAAGCCAACTGAGTGTATTAGTAGGATTATATACAACCTCCAGTCTTCATGACAAATGCACAGTTTTTTGCACATGAGTTCAGATTGTGATAATGCAGAACCAATGGCATCACACATTTTCTCTGGATCCTTCATTTTGAAATGATAAACCCTGCTTTCCTGGGACAGATCAAGCAACTCAGAGTTAAAAAAAATTTTAAAGATAAAATCATTTTGTTAAGTTATGCCTCCTGACCATTCTTTAACAAAATTGTTATTTTATTGCACTTTTTATCTTTACTATTAAGAGGAATAAACATTACATTGTTATCCTCTGAGAAAGTTACCTACTTTCATGCCACTTGGGTCACCTTAGAGCAGGGGTGTCAAAGGGGCCACATCAGCCTTGCAGTTGCCTCCACAGGGCCGAGTGTAATTTCAACTCCTTAACAGTTAAGGAGTAGTTATATTAAACAGTCCTAAAATTATTTTGGCCCTTTGAAGGCAACAGCAAAACTGATGGGGCTCCTGATGAAAATGAGTTTGACACCCCTGTCTTAGGGGATACATTTTAGGAACCAAATGTGGACAAAAGACAAAAGCCCTTCAACATTCCAAGAGCTAGATGGATATTCATTCTTTTTAAAAATATTTTGTTTTACTGTTGTCCAATTTTCCCCCATTTGCCCAATTTTCCCCCATTTTCCCCCCTCCATCTAGCCCCACCTCCACTCCCACAGTCCATCCCCACACCATTGTCCATGTCCATGGGTCATTCTACATGTTCTTTGTTTATTCCCTTTCCCTTCTTCCTTCTATTCCCCTTCCTCTGGCAGCTGTCAATCTGTTCCATGTTTCCATGCCCCTGGTTCTGTTTTACTTGTTAGTTTATTTTGTTCATTAGATTCTTCTTATAAGTGAGATAATATGGTATTTTTCTTTCCCTGACTGGCTTATTTCACTTAGCATAATATTCTCCAATTCCATTCATACAGTTGCAAAGGATAGTGTCTACAAAGGAAGGTCCTTCCATCACTCTGCTCTCAGGATGCTTTTATGTCCCTATTTCACAATGAAATAAGCTTAATTACCTAAATCACTTGGAAGAAGTCCCTTTCCTCCGAGAACTGAGAATACAACTACTGAGAAGGGTGATGAAACCAATAAGGTACCAACCAACCAAATCTTCTTCTAGGCAGTAAAAGAAAAAGAAGGTGTTAATACTACATTCTAGATCCCTGCTATCCAGTTGGGTGGCCGCTAGCCACAAGTGGACATTAAGTCCTTGAAATATGGTTCCTACAAATGGGGTTATGCTACAAGAGTAATAAACATCAAACTTCCAAGTCTCCATATGAGAAAAATAATGTAAATGTCTCATTAGTTTTTATATTGATCAGTTATTGAAGTGACAATATTTGGATATATTAGTTTGTAAAATATATTGTTAAAATTGATTTCACCAATAAGCCAGTCAGAGAAAGACAAATACCATATGATTTCACTCATATGTGGAATCTAATGAACAAACTAAACCAACAAGTAAAGTAGAGACAGAGTCATAGACAGAGAGCAGGATGACAGCTAAGGTAGGGGTAGGTTTGGAGGTGGAGGGATTGAGCAACAAAGAAAAAGAAGTCACAGACATGGACAACAGTGTGGAGAGGAGGGAGGACATGGGTGGAGATAGAAGGAAGTATGGGGGATAAATTATAATTGAAAAAATAAAATGAAAATGAACTATTAAAAGTTAAATCCACCAATTTAAATGTACTTGTTTAATGTGGCCACTAGATGATTTTACATTATAAATATGGCTCACAATATATTTTTATTGAACTGGACTACTCTAAAGCATGGCTAGATAGTAAATTATTTAGGCTTTATGAACCATAGCATTTCTATTGCAATTACTGCACACTACTATTATAAGTAATCATAGAGAATATGTTAACAGGTAACCATGGATGTGTCCTAATATAACTATATATACAAAGCCCAGCGATGGACCCATGATACAAAGGCTGCTGAGTCTGCTGTAGAGCAAAACCAGCATTTTAAAATTAGCATGCTATTTTCAACAATCTGTTTTTATTTAGCAGTCTTAATGAGCCACTAATAAATAATAAAGAATCAGACTTTAGAGTCTCCCTTAGGTATGCAAGAAACAGCCTGGTAGAGTGCAGTGTTAAGAACCCCTGAAACTTCTGTTCAAGATGGAGGCACAGGTATACACACACTGTGCCTCCTCACACAACCAAAAGAAGGACAACAACAAATTTAAAAACAAAAAACAACCAGAACTGACAGAAGTATGGAAGTCCAACAACCAAGGAGTTAAAGAAGAAACATTCATCCAGAAAGGTAGGAGGGGTGGAGATGGGCAGCTGGGCATAGAGAACTTGAGGCAAGATGGTGGCTGGCAGACCAGGCAGTACCACATTCATATGCAGATAAACCAGAAGGAACAACTGGGGAGTGAGACAGACTGCACAACCCAGGGTTCCAGCATAGGAAATAAAGTCTCAAAGCATATGACTGAAAAGACCTGTGGGGGTTAAAGCAACAGCGGGAGAAACTCCCAGCCTCACAGCACAGTTCCTTGGAGAGACCCACAGGATCCTAGAATGTACACAAACACACCCACCTGGGAATCAGCACCAAAAGGGCCCACTGCTTCTAGGTAGCAGGGGAACTGACTGAAAACTGGCAGAGAGGAGAGCAAGCAGCATTGTTCCCACTTGGGCCCCTCCTCCACATACAGCATCACAATGTAGCAATGGGGTTGCTCTGCCCTGATGAGCACCTAAGCCTCCGCCCCTTACTATGTAACAGGAATGCCAAAACAAAAAAAAAAAAGTGACCCAAATGAAAGAACACATTAAAGCTCCAGACAAAAATACAACTAAGTGACAAAGAGATAGCCAACCTATCAGATGCATGATTCAAAACACTGGTAATCAGGATGCTCACAGACTTGGTTGAATATGGTTGTAAATTAGAGGACAAAATGAAGGCTATGCTAAGTGAAATAATGGAAAATATACAGGGAACCAATAGTGATAGGAAGGAAATTGGGACTAAAATCAATGGTGTGGACCAGAAGGAAGAAAGAAACATTCAAACAGAACAGAATGAAGAAACAAGAATTCAAAAAAAAATGAGGAGAGGCTTAGGAACCTCCAGGACATCTTTAAACATTCCAACATCCGAATTATAGGATTTCCAGAAGGAGAAGAGGAAGAGCAAGAACTTGAATACTTATTTGAACAAATAATGAAGGAGAACTTCCCCCAATCTGGTGAAGAAAATAGACTTCCAGGAAGTCCAGGAAGCTCAGAGAGTCCCAAAGAAGTTGGACCCAAGGAAGCACACACCAAAGCACATCAGAATTACATTAACCAAGATTAAAGATAGGAAGAGAATCTTAAAAGCAGAAAGAGAAAAGGAGACAGTTATTGACAGAGAAGTTCCCATAAGATTCTCAGCTGATTTTCAAAAGAAACCTTACAGGCAAAAAGGAGCTGGAAAGAAGTATCCTGAAAGGAAAGGTCCTACATCCAAGATGACTCTATCCAGCAAAGCTTTCATTCAGAATAGAAGAGCAATAAAGTTCTTCCCAGATAAGGTCAACTTAAAGGAGTTCATCATCACCAAGCCCTTATTATATGAAATGTTAAAGGGACTTATCTAAGAAAAAGGAGATAAAAATATTAACAATAAAATGGCAACAAACTCACAGTTATTAACAACTGGACCTAAAACAAAACCAAATAAAGCAAAAAAAAAAAAAATAGAATGGGAACAGAATCACAGAAATGGAGATCACATGGAGGGTTAGCAGCAGGGAAGGGTATGGGGAGAGAAGGAGAAAAGGCATAGAGAATAAGTAGCATAGATGGTAGGTAGAAGATAGATAGGGAGAGGGTAAGAATAGTATGGGAAATGTAAAAGCCAAAGAACTTATATGTATGAGTTATAGACATAAACTAAAGGGGGGGAGGGTGGGGGAATGTGGTGTGCAGGGTGAAGGGGAATAAAGGAGAGGAAATGGGACAACTGCAATAGCATAATCAATAAAAAATATATTTTTTAACAAGGCCCCTGGCCCTGCATGTCCCAAGAGCCTGGTTCATTCTCACCATCATCACCAGCTCTAATTTCAAGCCACCCACCAGGCAATGAACTGACCACTATTCTTGATGATACAGGACATACTCAGGCACTCTTGCAGCAACAAGCTTTCTCTGGTTGAAAGAAATGCCCCATAAAAGCTCAGGAACAAGTCCTTTTCCAAGCCAGTGCAGTGATGTCACTGATGAGCCAGCACCATCTTTTTCCTAATATATTTTATTGAGTATGCTATTACGGTTGTCCCATTTCCCCCCTTCATTCCCCTCCACCCTGAACACCCCCTCCCACCCACATTCCCCCCTTTAGTTCATGTCTATGTGTCATAAGTTCTTTGGCTTCTATATTTCCCACACTACTCTTGCCCTCTCCCTGTCTATTTTCTACCTACCATTTATCCTACTTAGTCTCTGTATTTTTGCCCTCTCTACCCTCCTGCCACTCCCCTATTGCTAACCCTCCTTGTGATCTCCGTTTCTGAGGTTCTGTACCTGTTCTAGTTGTTTGCTTAGTTTGGTTTTGTTTTAGGTGTGGTTGTTAATAAGTGTGAGTTTGCTGTCTGTTTACTGTTCATGTTTTTTATCTTCTTTTTCTTAGATGAGTCCCTTTAACATTTCATATAATAAGGACTTGGTGATGATGAACTCCTTGAACTTGACCTTCTCTGAGAAGCACTTTATCTACCCTTCCATTCTAAATTAAAGCTTTGCTGGATAGAGCAGTCTTGGATGTAGGTCCTTGCCTTTCATGACGTGGAATACTTCTGTCCAGCCCCTTCTTGCCTGCAAGGTTTCTTTTGAGAAATCAGCTGACAGTCTGATGGGAACTCCTTTGTAGGTGACTGTCCCCTTATCTCTTGCTGCTTCTAGAATTCTCTCCTTCATTTTAATCTTGGATAATGTAATTAAGATGTGCCTTGGTGTGTTCTTCCTTGGGTCCAAATTCTTTGGGACTCTCTGAGCCAGTACCATCTTGAAGCACTCCCTGTGCTCTCATCACCCCTTGACTGCCTACTTTGTTAACAGCCCAAATCTGAAATTCAACATTGTTTTTTGGACAGTGTGACCTGATTTCACTGACAATGACTTTCCGGGGCAAATTGAAAAATTGCACAAGTCATCCCATCAGAAAAATCAAAAAAAGTGTGAATGCCTGAAAGTGAGCAGAGAGTAAACATCACAGAGGGCAGTACATTGAGATCTCAGGAGAACTTAGTATTGTCTTCAGATTAAACATAGTTATCTTTACCAACACATTCACAACCTCAGTTACATTTTTCTTGCTCAATGGCAATTAACATGTGCATGCTTAACTCCACAGAAAATCTAATTTCCCCAATAATGGCAGAGGAGCAAGTAGAAACAGAAGGTGAGATGCCTCCATGCTCCTTGTATCATTTCTCTGCTCATTTTAAACAGAGACAATCAGGTTACAACTTTAGAAAATAATCTAAACAACTCATTAGTGATATTAATCATTATCAGTTTACTTTTCTTTCTCTTTTTTATTTACATAGATGCTGATATATATAAGCTTTAAGTAAATTCAATGTCCACTTATATTTGTTTGCTTGTGGCAAACCCTGAAACCACAGCAATAGTCACAATATGTTAGAAATGGCAAAATTGACGTGAATTCCGGAGTTAACAATGACTAATGGAAGTCCTTACACAGACGTTCACCCAGTTTTCAAGGAGTCAGGAGCCTTGGGAACTTCACTTGCAGTTTTCAGATGACATGGAAGAGGATGTGCCCAGTCCATGAGTCCCCATGGAAACCCAAGCACATGACCATCATAGCCTGGCTTATTAGCAATACATATCCCAATCGTCATCTTTCTCTAAGATGCTAGCCCAGAAGCAGAGATGTTTAGGGTTGTGCATGAAGAGCTCTCTGGTCTTTGAAGTCTGTGCCCTGCCACAGAAGCCCTGCAATGGACTTAGGGATGGAGTTCAGAGCTGGGAGCCACAGAACTGCTGGATGGCACCTGGTAAGTCATGTATCCACTAACAGTTAATCATGCCTACAACACCTCAAGGGTTTTGTGTTCCACAAACATTGTGAACAAATACTATCTACTGAGTATACTTTGACTGTAAATGCCATGTCCTTTCAAGATGGGAGTCATTTTAGGAACTTCCTTCCAGTTATTACCCTTTTACAATTCAGAACTTACCATGTGTCTATGTCTCAGTGGGTAATGGGAAAGGTGAGAAGCTCCCACACTGATTTCTGCATTCCTCACCAGCATGTGTTTCCAGACCCTCACTGCTCCAGAACCTCACTGAGCCCTGGAAACACAGGCACATACTCACTGAGAGCAATATCTGCTCTCTTAGACCTTAGACTTTTCTGTGCAGGAAAACAGGTAGATGTTTAGGGAATAAATCCCCTTGGGATATGAAATATTTTATAACAGAGGTTTGGAAAGTGTGCATGAGGTTACGACAATTATGATATTTGAGCAGCAAATTCTGTCTGGAGGGAACAGGAGAGAGCTTAGGGATAAGCAGGTGCTGCATGTGGGTCCCTGAAGAGTGTCGTGGAGAATGTCACATGGTGGAAGTGATAAAAAGAAGGGAGGACATGAGCCTCCCTGGGGGGCAGGAGGGCACCAGGAAAGAGAGAAGAATCCATAGAGACATTTACAAAACCAACTGCTTGTTTCAAACATATATTTTGGCTTAGTAATGATATTTTCACACTAATGCATTTGCTGAATAAAATTAGTGAAACTACAAGTTACTATGTCTGCCTAGAGTTGACCATTTTATCTTAAAGATAACTTACATTTAAAAAAATTAATCTAAAAACGTGTACCTTCTTCATGTTAAAGTGCATCATGTGGTCAGGAAAATGCTGTGGTTTTTTAAAATAATACATTCCTTAAAAGCACTTGACTTTTCTACCAACCTCAGACCTTCTCCCTTTCCTCCTCTAGGTCTCTTCCTGCCACTCAGTCTGCTCACTTCAGACTACTTATGTGATCATATTCCCTTAAGCAAGAAAAAGGCTCTGTCCTGCCCATTGATTGGAACCCACAAAATTGCTCTCCAGTTCAAAATTGTGTCATGGAATAGTGGAGTGAATGCCAAGGGCTCAGCAACAACAGGATTCCTCTTTGGTCAGCAGTATCAGTTTGCTCAGCTGAGATCTTGGCTGTCACCATCAATAGTCACTGTCCTTTGTAATGAAAGAAGTCACTGCTGGCCATGGTGCTCACTAGCTCAAGGAGGACAGAGGTCCTGGGTTGGAGGAGGGTGTAGACAGCCCTGAGCTTCAACCCCCATTTTCTTCTGGCTTCCACAGGACAGGTCAAGCAGAACTGGGACATTCTTCAGTGTCAGCTCTTATACACAGATGTCCTTGTGTGTGCCCAGATCATTTGAGGTACAGTTTTGCTTTAAAGAAAAAAATTGCCATGCACAAAATTCCTTCCCTCCTACTCCTGTTCTGCACCTTTCTTGGGGCTTCTGTGAGACAGTGCCTTCCCAAGACTCACCACCACTATTACAAGGATTCACTCAAAGATAAAATGAGCAAGGAGCCAGGGCAAAGGGGTAGGGTTTATATAGGAATCAAGTAGGGGTCATTCATCCCAGGCTGGGAGGCTTTTTCCTGCCAACACACACAGAATGGTATTTCTTGGATGATGAAACCGTGTCACGGAGCTCAGCATTTGCCTTATGCTGCACAGACACCCCAAGAATGCCTCTGGGGTCTTCCAAAGGCCCCAGATCACTGGCACAGTCTAAGGGGTTAGGAATGCAGGTTTCATTTGGGAGGCTCAAATTATAAGATCTTGTAGATTAGAACGTCCCAAACCCACATGCCCAGAATCATCAGAAAAGCTTAAAAATATTCACTACACAAGACTAGGCCCTGTGTTAAACCCACTGAACCAGCAACAGGTTATCAGGGAAAATGCTGCCCTGTCTCCTATTCTCAGCTTGATTTTTGCCATAAATAAATAAATAAATGCATATCAAAACTAGGGTTCACCTGATGTCCTTTATAGTCAGTAAACGTAAAAATAGTTTCTCACTGCAAGACAGAAATCAGTGTTCTCACTGTCATCTCTGCAGCACACACATCTGTCCTTCTCCACCTCCACCAATCAGAATCTCCATAACTGAAGCTAGAAAGTGTGTTTTTTTTTTAATCTCTGTGCCTGTTCTGATATACGGCCACTGGGCGAGCATCTCAAAGACTGCACTCAGACTTTGCCTCACTCAATGGACTTGTGTGTTCTATTAGGATGCTGTCAAAACGAACCCAGTTCTGGGTCACTCCAACCTAATTGAACACCTGAGTGATTCAGCAGTGCTCCTTAAAGACTGATTTCAGCAGAGACACCAGTCTGTCCTTCTGAGAATGCTGGTTCTAGTAGAGGTCTATTCACCTTAGGACACTCAAAACCAGAGAGAATGCCTGCTATGGGTCCAATTCCAGGTTCTAAGATGAAGCTGGCCCTTTACCCTCTGTAGGGTATATTCCACAAAATGTGTCTCTCATTGTTCTCACCAGCTCCTTTCACAGCTCTTGGGACACCTGAGATCCCTCTGGTCATTATTTATTGGGGACCTACTATGCACCACCCACTGCAATAACCTACTTAATTTCATTCACTATTAAATATTTAATTTTAATAATTACTCAAATAACCATGTGTGGAAAGGTCTATCAAACCTTATCCAGACCAGCGCCAGCTTTCTTTACCAACAAGCAAATGAGACTTTGAGTGTTTCTGTGATGAAGGCATTGACCCAGAAAAAAGTGGAGGATGATTCCCTGTGTGCTCTCAACATTCCAAATGACATATGTTCTTTTACTAAAAGTTTATTCTAATAATGCATCTCATATATCACTGTAGCTTCTTCTGACTTTGGCTCCACCCTGTACAGATAAATCTAGCTATGGCTTTGTGCTACATTAGAAACAGCTCATTCTTGGACATGTAAACGTCTCCACTGAATAAAAATTACTATAATTCACCAAGCTCCTCGGCATTTATTTAATTTAGCAGATAAATAACAAGCAATATATATTGATTGGCTCAGGCTGTACAGAAAGTCACTGATGACATTAATTATAATAATAGTATTAATTTGGCACATTCACTTTTCCAGGAACTGTGACAAGTCCTGTAAAGCTGTGTGGATACAATTTAATTTCCTGTAATCCTCAGATTAACTATGTGAGCTACCTGCTTATGTTATCCCCACTTTTAGGAGTCAGGAATATGAAGGGGTAAGTGAACCACTCATGATCATGTGCAGGACATGGGCAGCTTAAAATTCATGGACAGTCAAATGACACCATTCTCTAAACATGCCTGGAAAAAAAGTCCAGACTGACAAATTATTCCTTCCCTATTCCTTACAATATCACTTCCCAATTCCCAAATCCATAAATTCTAGGTTTAGAAATGGGCCTTCCACTTTATTTTAGGTCAGTATTCTATCCCACTTCTAATCTGCCTATTGGATAAAAATCCCCTGTAATGTTTCCACATTTCTTAGTTCCAACAAATGGGATGATTAGGGGGGAGGGGGGGAAATAGGATGATTAGGGGGGATAGGGGGAAATAGGATGATTATGGGGGATGGGGGGATGGGAGGTGGTAGAAAAAAAGTCCTGTAAGAAAATGGTAACTAAATCCCGTTAAAAATGCTCAAAAATGCCATGCCCAATTGTTGATTCGAGCTGTAGAAACAAAACTCAGAGAAAGTAAAAAGAAAAACTTATTTTCTCTCTGCTTCCCAGGAAAATGCCATATTAAACAGCTGTTAAAATCCCTTTGGAACATGGAAGAAGACTCCCAAACTCTTTTAATGAGGCCAGCAGCATCCTAATTCCAAAACCAGATAAAGACACAATAGGCCAATATTGCTGATGAACATAGACACTAAAATGCTCAACAAACAGGAATCTAATCAATAAAACAAACAAGAAAGCAAAATATAACCAAAGACACAGAAATTGAGAGCAGGCTGACAGTGGCCAGAGGGGAGAGGGGAGGGAATTTCAGGGGAATGGGAGAAGAGTTTGCAGGAGCTAGTATGGGGAATATATGGACAATAACAAGGAGGGGGTGAAGATGGGAGGGAGGACGGGAGGGCTGGGAGGTGGGCTGGGATGGGGGTAAAGGACAGAAAACTGTACTTAACCAATTAAAATAAAAAAAATTAAAAATACTCAACTAAATATTGGCAAACTATATCCATCAATACAATAAAAATATCATACACCATGACCAAGAGGGACTCATTCCAGGAATTCAAGGATTGTACAATACTAACAAATCAATAACTGTAATACATCACATAAACAAAATGAAAGACAAAAATCACATGAGCATATCAATGGATACAGATAAAGCATTTGACAATATCCAGCACCCATTTATGATAAAAATACTCAGCAAAGTGGGAATAGAGGGAGCAATTCTCAACATAATAAAGGCCATAAACAAGAAGCCTACAGCCAACATCATACTCAATGGGCAAAAAATAAAAGCTTTCTCACTAAGATAAGAACAAGAGAAGGGTGTCCACTTTCAACACTTATATTCAACAGATTACTGGAAGTCCTAGTCATGGCAATCAGACAAGAAAAAGAAATAAAAGGCATCCAATTGTAAAAGAAGAAGTAAAACAGTCACTGTTTGCAGATGACATGATAGCATACGTAGAAAACCCTATAGACTCCACAAAAAACTACTCAAGCTAATAAGGGAATTTGGCAAAACAGTGTGATACAAATATTTGTCAATATAAAATATTTGTCAATATTCAGAAAATGAAGGTATTTTTGTACACCAAGAACAAAATATCAGAAACAAAAATTAGGGGAAAAATCCCACTTGCAATAACAAGAAAAATAAAGTACCTAGGAATAAGCCTAACAAAGGAGATAAAAGACCTGTATTGAGAAAATGACACAACATTGAAGAAAGAAATTAAGGAAGGTACAAATAAGTGGAAGCATATACCATGTTCAAGAATTGGAAAAATTAACATCATCACAATCTCCATAATATCCAAAGCAAGTTATAGGTTCACTGCAATCCTGATTATAATATCAATGATGTATTTCACAGATACAGAACAAACATTTCAAAAATGTATATGAAACCATAAACAACCCCAAAGAGCCACAACAATTTTGAGAAAGAAGAACAAAGTACGAGGGATCACAATACCTAATATCAAACTATATTAAAAGGCCACAGTAATCAAAACAGTCTGGTACTGGCATAAGAACAGACAAATAGATCAATGAAACAGAATAGAGAGCCCAGAAATAATCCCAAGTCTCTATTGTCAATTAATATTTGACAAAGGGGGCAGCAGCATAAAATGGAGTAAAAATAGCCTCTTCAACAAATGGTGTTGGGAGAGCTAGACAGCTACATGCAAAAAAAAAAAAAAAAAAAGAAAGAAACTTGATCACCAACTTGCACCCTAAACAAAAATAAACTCAAGTTGGATAAAAGACTTAAGTATAAGTTGTGACACCATAAAAGTACTAGAAGAGAATGCAGGCAGAAAAATTTCAAATATCCCAGGCAGCAATATTTTCACTGATATGTCCCCTACAGCAAGGGATATAAAGGAAAGACTAAACAAATGGGACTACATCAAATTAGAAATCTTCACCCCAGCTAAAGAAAACAGCATTAAAATGAAAAGAGAACCAACTGTATGGGAAAACATATTTGCCAATGATACCTCAGATAAGGGTTTGATCTCCAAAATATAGGAAGAACTCACACTTGTCCACTCTAGGAGGACAAACAATCCCATTAAAAAGTGGGCAAAGGACTTGGATAGACACTTCACCAAGGAGGACATACAGAGGATCCAGAGATATATGAGAAGATGCTCAGCATCACTAGCCATCAGAGAGATGCAAATTAAGACTATAATAAGATAATATTTCACACCAGTCAAAATGGCCATCATAAACAAATCAACAAACAATTAGTGCTGGCGAAGTTGTAGAAAAAGGGGAACCCTAGTGCACTGTTGGTGGGAATGCAGACTGGTGTAGCCACTGTGAAAACTGTATGGAATTTCCTCAGAAATCTAAAAATGAAGGGAGTGTTGGGGGGGGAAATGGAGACAACTGTACTAGAACAATAATTTTAAAAATTAAAATAAATAAATAAAAGAAAATAAAGTCTTTTAAAAAAATCTAAAAATGAAACTGCTTTTTGATCTGGCAATTCCACTGCTGGAATTATAGCCTAATAATCCTGAAACACCAATTCAAAAGAACCTATGCACCCCAATGTTCATAGCAGCACTGTTTACAATAGCCAACTGCTGGAAATAGCTAAAGTGCCCAACAGTAAATGAATGGATCAAAGAACTGTGGAAAGTTTACACAACGGAATATTATACAGGAAAAAGAAAGAAGGAGCTCCTACCCTTTGCAACAACATGGATGGAACTGGAGAGTATTATGCCAAGTGAAATAAGAAAGGCAGCAAAAGACAAGTACCAGATGATCTGACCTACATGTGGAACCTACTCAGCAATACAAACAAGTGAGAAAAATAGAACCAGAGACATTAAAATAAAGGCAAACTGACAGTGATCAGAAGGGGTGGAGAGAGATAATAGGGAAAAGAAGGGGAAGGGTCAAGTCAAGTGACATACATAAGGGACCCATGGACAAAGACAATGGAGTGGGGAGGATTCAATGTGGGAGGTGATGGTGTGTAGGACAGGGTAGCATAATGGAGGGAATGGAGACAACTGTAATTGAACAACAATAAAAAAGCCCTTTTAGGTAAAGAATTCATTGCACTATTTACAAGGCATGTTTATCTCAAGATATAAATGCAATAAAAGTATGACACAGAATTAAAGATGAGATACTTAAAGGTTATTTCTCAGAGAAACTTTCAAAAAACATAGAATTATATGTGACTCATACTTCCAACTCTCATGACTAAACAGAGAAGTCTGTCCAACAGTTGGCAAACAGGACACTGTCTGAGGGTCCTGGACCACTCATAGCCTTCTCTAAATGTGAAGAAAGGCTCCCTTGTTTCAGTTAATGTAAGTCTGAAACCTGTACAGCTTTGTGTTTGTCAGAGGCTATAGTATACAGCAAACCTAAAACACAGAATCAGTTTGTGTTTCAGAGGGTTATTTTGTCTTTGTATGAAAACAAAGCCAAAGTACAAAATCTTTTCAGATTCTTGAGGCCCAAAGTCTCAACTGATGCCTAAGCTAGAGTCTTCCTACAAAATTGTACCCAAAAATTATTGTGAATAATGATAAACCTCCACCAGTCTCTATCTAGTGCCAAAATAGCAAGAAGAAACTTATACAAAATGTTTGGTCTTTTGAATTAACGTGTCCCTTCCTGTTCCCTCTGACTAGAGTGAAATTTCTCCAGATGAAACCTTGACTGGGTTCCATGTCATGACTACCCTTCATGACTATCCTTCCTGGTTACCCTTCATGGCTGGGTTCCATGTCATCCCTCAACTCCCCTAACTCAGCCAGAGCAGTATTACAGAGAGCCTGCCTCTCTGGCCCTTCCAAAAAAAGTATGATGAAAAAATATTTCTAACATTGTATTGGCTGCTTTGATGATCAATTGTGAGGCATCAAGCTTGTGTACATGGACATTGATAATTCTATTCACAAGAGCAGAGTTTTCCAGTTACCATATAATGGTTCTCCATACACTAACATCCCAGAAATCATCTTGGAAAATGCTTACCAATGAAAACAATATAGTTGGATTTATTGAGTATTGTATTTACAGGGTGGGGGTGGAATGGGATGTGGCGATACCATGTCTGGTTTTCTCAGAAATCCATCAAAAGAACCTCAATGGATCCCATTTAGAAGCCAGCCATTTGACCTAAATAGTTCAAGGGACCAAAAACAACTTAAAGATTAAGTGAAACCTAATCTACAAAACAAACAAGCAAGCAAAATAGAACCAGAGACATGGAAATAAAGAATAAATTGTCAGTGACCAGAGTGGACGGGGGAGAGGAATAATGGAGGAAAGAAAGGGAACAGTCAAGTAAAGGAACATGTATAAAGGACCCATGGACAAAGACAACATGGAGAAGTAGTGATGATTGAATGTGGGAGGTGGGAAATAGGTAGGGCAGGGGAGACTAATGCGGGGGTGGGGAGGTGGGAATAAGGACAACAGTAACTGAACAACAATAAATTTTTTTTTAATTCCTAGAAACATATAATCTTCCAGAACTAAATCAGGCAGAATCCAAAACCTGAGTTGACTGATTGCAACTAATGAAATTGAAGCAGTCATAAAAAAGAAAATAAGTCCCAGCAAACAGAAGTCCTGGATTAAATGGCTTCACAGGCAAATTTTACCAAATATTCAAAGAAGAATTAACACCTATCCTTTCAAACTATTCTAAAAAATAAAAGAGCCAGAAGACTTCTAGGCTCTTTTTCTGATGCCAGTATAACAGGGTACAGCCAAGAGGGGGGCCCCAAAGAGGGATTAAGGACCCCCTCTGTGCTGCACACCCCTCCCCCTTTCAGAGCATAACTGGGAGGCAACTCCCCCTGGTTACAGCACCTGTGTGACAGCTTGGAGATGATTGGCTCCACGCCATGGGGCCACACCTGCCCAGACTCACCCTGGCAACCCAATATATGGGAGTCCTGGCAAGTGTAACCAATTGTGGGAAGAGTCAGAAATGGGGCTGCAGAGGAGGATGGCTGGGGGATAAAAAGGCAGACGTGGCAGCCATTAGCAAGGAGAACCACATGGTCTTGGCAGAATGCAGAACCCCTCACAGCTTTGCAAAGAGGGGAACCATGAGGCTTAGCTAGAGTGCAGACCCCCACAGCTCTGGTGGAGGAAAGAAGAGGCTTTGCCTGGATGGCAACATAGAAGATAATGCCAGTGGCCTGGAAACATCGACATGTGCTGCTTTTCCTGACTTACAGTAGCCCGTATAAGGGCAGGGGGAGAAGGAAGCCCTGTGGGCACCAGTAGTTATCCTAAAGGACTTTGATAGTTTAATGGGGACATTGGGTCACTACTTTAAGTCTGTATAGCCTTAAATAAACATTTCCTTTCCTTTTCACAAGTCTCTGCCATTGAGAGATGTCTTTCCTCTGGTGGTGGACAGACAAGCCCAGAGGCTTGATATGGACGGTATAAGTATACCATCCTCCAGAGTCTGGGCCCGTGTGTGTGTGTGTGTGTGTGTGTGTGTGTGTGTGTGTGTGTGTGTGTGTGTGTGACTGTTCTGTAACACCAGTATCATCCTAATTCCAAAACTTTCACTACAAAGAAAGAAAATTATAGGCCAATGTCCCTGATGAACATAAATCCTAAATTCTCAACAAAACACTAGCAAACCAGCTCAAGCAATACCTTAAAAAGATTATGCACCATGATCTAATTTGATGTACACAAGGGGATCCAAGATTGGTACAATATTTGCAAACACACATGTGTAAATAATGCAACCCATAAATGAAACAAATAATAAAAATCACATGATCATATTAATAGACTCAAAAAAGCATTTGATAAAATCCACCACCATTTATGATAAAAACTCTCAGGAAAAGGGGAATAGAGGAATCATACCTCAACACAATAAAAGACATATATGACAAACTTACAACTGACATCTGACTCAGTGGAAAAAAAAATAAAAGCATTTCTCTTAAGATCAGGAACAAGACAGGGATGTCCATTTTCACCATTCGTAGTCAACATAGTACTGGAAGTCTTAGCCAAAGCAATCAGACATTACATTATACATAAAAAACTCTAAAGACTCCACCAAAAAGAATATTATATCTAATAAATGAATTTGGCAAAGTAGCAGGGTACATATTAATATTCAGAAATTGGTGGCATTTTTAGTACCAATAATGAAATATGAGGAAGAGAAAATCGCATTTGCTGTTGCAATGAAAAAAAGACAGTACCTAGCAATAAATTTAAACAAGGAGGCAAAAGACCCATACTCAGAAAATTATAAGACTATGAAGGAAAAAAATGAGGAAGATACATATAAGTGGAAGCATATACAATGTTCATGGGTTGGAAGAATTGACATCATTAAAATGCCCATACTACACAAAGAAATGTACAGATTCAAAGCAATTTCTATTAAAATACAAATGACATATTTCACCCATCTGGAACAAATGTTCCAAAAATCATGTGGAACCAAAAAAATAACCCAAACAGCCCACCAATCTTGAAAAAGAAGAACAGAGAAGGAGGGATCACAATACCTGATATCAAAATATACCTCAAGGCCATTGTAATCAAAACAGCCAGGCACTGGCATAAGAACAAGCATGTAGATCAATGAAACAGATCAGAGAGCCCAAAAATGAACCCATGCCTTTATGGTTAATTAATATTTGACAAAGGAGACAACAACATACAATGATGTAAGACAATCTCTTCATAAATTTTGTCAGGAACACTGCACAGGTATATGTAAAAAAAATGAAAGTAGACAATCAACTCATACCATACACAAAAATAAACTCGAGATGGATGAAAACTTAAATGTTAGGCTCAAAACCATAAATTCCTAGAAGACAATATAGGCAGTAAAATCTCAGACAACTCTCTTAACAATATTTTTGCCAATATATCTTCTAGGGCAAGAGAAATAAAAAAAATAAATGAATGGGACTAAGTCAAACTAAAAAGTTTCTGCACAGCAAAGGAGCCATTGACAAAATGTGAAGGGAATCCACTATATGGAAGAACATATTGTCATTGATACATCTCATAAGGGGTTAATATCCAAAATAGATCAAGAATTTATACAACTCAACACCAGGAAGGCAAACAATACAATTTAAAATGGGCAGCCCTGGCTGGTGTGGCTCAGTGGATTGAGCACTGGCCTGTGAAGCAAAGGGTCACCAGTTCGATTCCCAGTCAGGGCACATTCCTGGGTTGCTGGCCAGGTTGCCAGTAGAAGACACACAAGAGGCAACCACATATTGATGTTTCTCTCCCTCTCTTTCTCCCCATCTTTTCCCCTCTGTCTAAAAATAAATAAATAAAATAAAATGAGCAAAGGCTCTGAATAGACACTTCTCCAAAGAGGATATACAGAAGGCCAATACACAATTGAAAAAATTTTCAGCATCACTAGCCATCAGAGAGATGCAAATTAAAACCAAAGTGAGGCACCACCTCACACTTGCCAGAGTGGCTACAATCAATAAATTAACAAACAAGTGCTGGTGAGGTTGCAGAGAAAAGGGAACCCTCATGCACTGTTGGTGGGAATGCAGATATGTGCAGCCACTGTGGAAAACAGTATGAAGTTTCCTCAAAAAATTGAAAATGGAACTGCCTTTTGACCCAGTAATGCTCCTTATGGGAATATATCCTAAGAATCCTGACACACTAATTCAAAATAATATATGCATCTTTATGTACATAGCAGCATTATTTATAATACCCAAGATATGGAAGCAACCCAAGAGCCCATCAGTAAATGAGCAGATAAAAAGTTTGATACACCTGCACAACAGAATACTACACACCTGTATAAAAGAAGGAAACCTTACCTTTTGCAACAGCATGGATGGACCTGGAGATTATTATGATAAGCAAAATAAGCCGGCCAGAGAAAGATAAATACCATATGATCTCAATTACATGTGGAATCCAATGAACAAAATAAATTTACAAAGTAGAAACAGAGGTATGGACACATGGAATAGATTAATATATCTCAGAAAGGAGGCCAAAGGGGACTGGATGAGAGAAGGTGAAAAAATTCTCCAGAAAACATGTACACATAATACAGACAAAGTCAACTGTGAGTGACAGCCAGAGGGAAATGGGGTAGGTGGTAGATGGAGGTGGGCAAATGTTGGGGGGAAATGGGGATTAAAAAAGACTGCTTGGGGAGATGGCTACTAGATGCAGTGAGCAGATGAAGATTTATTGACTTGTACACTTGAAACCTGTTTGGTTTTGTGAACCAAAGTCACCCCAATAAATAAATACATAAATACATAAATAAATAGATGATGATAGATATATAGATAGATGATAGATATATAGATGATAGATAGATAGATAGATAGATAGATAGATAGATAGATGATAGATAGATAGATGATAGATAGATAGATAGATGATAGATAGATAGATAGATAGATAGATAGATAGATAGATAGATAGATAGATAGAAATTAAAAATGCATTTGTCTACCAGGTTCTATAAGTAACCAACAAAAATTAATATGCTTCCTGAGAAACTGGCAAAGAAATTGCAAAACAAAACATTAAGTATTAACATATTAGGCTTTCCAATGGAGAGGGAGGATGGCAGAGGAGTGAATGGAAGTCACACTGACCTCCTTCCAGAGCCAATCTGGAATTACAACTCAATTGTGCAGAGACTACCTGGAATAAACAACTTAGCAATAGCCAGAGAGAAGTTGTATAACTTAAGACAGACAGAAAAATCACTTTGGCACAACCTGTCTGGTAAGAAGTATGGTAAAGACTCCAGAGGTCTGCCTGGGTGTGCACAGGTGGCAACACTAGAAGGATAATTAGGCAGCTGCTTGGATTCCCCTGAGAAGAATGGGGTCTAAACCCTAAGCTAGGATTCCCAGCCTAGAGCACCAGAGCCCCAAAAGTACAGACAACAACCAGCAGTGAAAAGTGTCAGGATTGCTCTTCACCAAAGACAGAGAGTGGTTTAAAGGACAAACACACAAGTTTTCACTTGCAACCACTTCTCCTGGTCTCTGGCAAAGGTGGGGGCAGAGTGGGCTAGTGATGCCTGAGGAGAGCCTGGGCATGGAATCTTCGGGGAGAAAGCAGAGAGAGTAGATGCCACTGAGATTCCGAGGCTGAGACATCCCCCAGATGGCAGCAGCCATCATGCTCAGGCAGAACACTCCCCTCTGAGTGGCAGTAGCCTGAGGGGAAACCATAGCTCCGACCCCAGGAGAGTCTCTGCCCTGGCTCTGTGGTGCTTAAGCCTGACTGCTGAGTGCAAAGCGGCCAGATTAACAACTGAAGGAGAGAACCAGGGACAGCAGATCCCTGGCAAAGTTGGGGACAGAGTGGACTAGACAGACTTGAGGAGAAACTGGGGGCTGAGGCCTTGGGAAGAGAACTGAGAGAGTGGTCACCAGGATCCTGGTGCTGAGCCACCCCCAATATGAAGCAACCATCCTGCTCAGGCAGTCCACTCCCCTCCAAGCAGCAGCAACCTGAGAGGAAACAATAGCCCCCCACTCCAGGAGGGATTCAGTCCCACCCTACAGTGCTAAAACAAGACTGCTGAGTACCCAGAGACCAGATGAACAATTGAAGGAAACATTCAGGGTCAGCAGATTCCTGGCAGTATCAAACAGGCTGCCTAAACTCAGACAGGTCAACATCTGACATCACCAGAGGCAGGTATATAAAGAAAAACAAAGGGGCGGGGTAAATACAAGAGGCTGCTAAAACTAAACTCACTGTGGCCTTCATGATTTGTGATAGTTTTTTAACATTTATTTCATGTCCAGCAAGTTTGTACATATTAAGTCACTAGATTTTATACTATAGTGTATTTCAATTCACATATTTTGCCCCTCTTCTCTTACCCCATTTTACCTTCTTCTTTCCTTGCATTATTTGCATTTGAAATTTTATTTTTCTCTGTTGCTACAACTTGTTTCCATCCCACACTCTTATTATTTCTCCCATGTCCAGGCACACAAGACCAATTTTCTTGTCAATGGTCATCTCACATCCTTTCCCCCTGCTCTTAAAATACCCACATTCTCTCTTCATCTTTAACAATATATGTTAATTGGTTGTGGGTAGGATGGTTGTTGCATTGTTTATTCAATTTTATCTCTAGAGCTTCACGAATTCTGTATTTCAAATATCAAATTTTACTGGACCCCTCTCCTACTCTTTTTATTTTCAACTAAAATTTTAATTTTGCCATCTTAGCCTGTTTTTTTTTCTTTTTTGTCTTTCTTCTATTTATCTTTCATCCTGCCCCTTTATTTTTCTCTATTCTCCTTTTTTTATTTTTCCTTACAGCACAAATTTTATTTTTTCCCTCTCTTAGCCTGGTTTTTGTTCCTCACTCTTAGTATTCCCTCTGCCTCTATCATTTCAAAATCCCTCTCCATTCTTCTAAACATCTCTTAGACTTATCTTTGTTTCTTTTTCTCTTTTATTCTCATATCACCTAAATTAATTTTAGCTCATTTCTTGTAGATAGTACTGGGGTGGATCATTCTCTCCAAACTGGCTCCTATATTTTTATTAATTATTTACTCTTTTACCTTTCTTTTTCTTTCTTTCTCTCACTTTTTTTTACTTTACCTTATTTTAATTTTTGTTTAGACATAATATTATACATTTTCCTTCTTATACACCATTCCACATTCTTCATTCTCTTTTGTATTCATGAGGTAAATTTCATGTTCTCTCTTTCCATTGCTCTAATTCCTAGTTCTTATTAGTGCTCCTCCCTCTAACCTCTCAAAATCATTTTTTTTCAGTAGGACATATCATATCCACTCTCCTTTCCTATAATAGTCTTAATCTCTTTATACCCTTATTAATACTGATTATTGCTGTTGATAATAATAGAGTTTGGGTGGGTTATATTTGCAGTTCTGGGTTTGTTTCTGGAGTTAGTGGTTTTGTTCTGGCAGCATCTGCACAACAGCATGAAGTTGTGGTGGGCAGGGTGACCCTGAGACAACCAGCTAGATGGAAGGACCCACTAAAGAAAGACCCATCAACAACCAAACCCAATTACGACCAGAGAACCAGCATAAAAGGCATTAAGGGCTTCCCAAAAGCATCAAATTCAGGTTATCAAGGGGACTATACCACTGAATCTCACAGGCTTCCTACCATACAAATTCACAACACAAAGTCAGAAAGTCAAAACAGATCAATTTAAGAGACAGAAGCAAACAAGTAGAGTCTCACAAATGGACAGACAAAGAAACAACCCCAATCAAAAGGAAATGAGAAATTCACAGAACAGTGCTAAATGAAATAGAGGCAAATGAACTACCGGATATTGGGTTCAAAGCTGTGGTTATAAAGAAGTTCAAGTAGCTCAATGCAAATTACCAAAAAACTACAGGGAAGCTACAAGAAATTTACTACAAACTATATCAGAATAAAAAAAGGACATAGAAACAATCAATGAAGGGCCAAGAGGAAATGAAGAATACAATTTCTGAATTAAAGAACACAGTAGAGGGGATGAAAAGGAGGCTTGGTGAATCAGAAGATTAAATCAGTGAGCTGGAGGACAAGGTTAAAAAAAACAGAAAGAACAATAAAAGGGAAAAGGCCTCAGAAAGAACAAAGAAGTGTTAGGGGAACTGTAGGACAACATAAAACATAATAATATCCATATAATAGGGGTACCAGAAGGAGAAGAAGAGCAAGTGACAAAAAATCTATTTGAAAAAGTAATGACGGAAAACTTCCCTAACTTGATGAGTGAAAATGCACACAAGTCCAGGAAGCAGAGAGGGTCTCAAACAACAGAAACCCAAAGAGGCCCACTGCAAGACACGTCATAATTAAAATGGCAAAATTTAAAAACAAAGAGAGCATCTTAAAGGCACTAAGGATGAAACAGGAAGTAGCATACAAAGGAGCTTCCATAAGGCTAGCAACTGACTTCTCAACAGAAACATTACAAATCAGAAAGGAATGGAAAGAAATACTCCAAGCAATGAAAACAAATGCATGCAGCCAACACTACTCTACACAGCAAGGCTCTCAATTAAAAGGGAAAGTGAAATAAGGAGGTACCCGAACAAAAGAAGGCTAAAAGAATATACCTCCACCAAACCAACACTGCAAGATGTACTAAAGAGGCTGTTTTAATAAGAAGAACAAAAGCAGTCAGAGAGAGAGGAACACAAGTACAAAGGGAGTAAAATGGTAAAAAAAAATAAGTACCTATCAATAATAATCACAAATGTTAAAATTAAATGCTCCAATCAAAAAACATAGGGTAGCTAAATGGATAAGAAAACATGACTCATACGTATAGTGCCTACAAGACAACCACCTCAGAATGAAAGACTTACACAGACTGAAACTGAAGGGTTAGAAAGAAGCAATTCAACAAAACAGACAGGTAAAAAAAACTAGGGTAGTAATGTTTATATCAACAAATAATAGATTTCAAATCAAAGGCCATAAAAAGAAACATGGAAGGACACTTCATAATACTCAAGGGAAAAATCTATCAAGAAGACATATTAAACAATATAAACATATATGAACCAACATAGGAGCACTCAGCCATATCAGGAAAATCGTGGAGGACTTCAAGAAAGATATAGACAGCAACACACTTATAGTAGTGAATTTAAAACCCTACAGTCAAAAATGGATAGCTCTTCCAAACAAAATATCAACAAGGATCTGTAGAATTGAATGACACATTAGATCCAATGGACTTAACCTATAGATACAGAACCTTTCATCCCAAAGAAGCAAATACACATTCTTTTCAAAGACATGTAGAACATTTTCAAAGATAGACCACATGATAGGCCACAAAAAAAGCCTCCACAAATTCAAATAAATTGAAATCATGTCAAACATTTTCTTAGACCACAATGGCTTGACACACACACAAAAAAACCCTCAGAGAAAAAATTCAAAAACACTCAAGCTCATGGAGATTGAATAGCATGTTCTTAAACAATGAATGGATTAGGAATGATCTCAAGGAAGAAATCAAAAAGTTTCTGGACACAAATGAAAATGAACACACAACTGTCCAAAACATATGGGACACGGTGATGGCCGTCCTAAAAAAGAAGTTCAAAGTGATGCAGGCCTATCTAAAAAAAGATAGAAACATTGCAAATGAACAACCTAATGCTACATCTACAAGAACTGGAGGAACAACAAAAAAGAAAGCCCAGAGACAGTGGAAGGAAAGAAATAATCAAGATAAGAGCTGAATTAAACAACAGAGGGACTAAAAGAACAATGAAAATAATCAATAAATCCAGGATCTGGATTTTTGAAAAGATAAACAAAATTGACAAGTCTTTAACCAATTTCTCAAGGAAAAAAGGGAGATGACCCAAATAAATAAATTCAGAAATGAAAGGAGAAATTACAACTGAGACCACAGAAATACTAAGGAATATAAGAAATTACTACAATGGACTACACACCAAGAAATTTGAAAACCTGGGTGGAATGGACAAATTTCTAGAAAAAGACAATCTTCCAAACTGAATGAAAAAGAAGCAGAAAGCCTGCACAGACTAATAACAGCTAGAGAGCTTGAAGCAGTAATCAAAAACCTCTTGTCACACAAAAGCCCTGGACCAGACAGTTTCACAGGAGAATTTTACAAAGCATTTAAGGAAAATATAACTACATCCTCCTCAGACTATTACAAAAAATCTAAGAAGCAGGAAAACTCCCAAACTGTTTTTATGAGGCAGCATCATCCTAATCCCTAAAACCAGATGAACACACAAGAAAGAAAGAAAACTACAGGCCAATATCATTGAGAAATATAGATGCTAAAATCCTCAACAAATATTGGCAAACCATGTCCAGCAATACACCATGGTCAAGTGGAATTCATCTCAGGGATACAAGGATGGTACAATATTCACAAATCAATAAACATCATACATCACATAAAAAAGGAAAGACAAAAATCACATTATCACATCAATAGATTCAGAAAAAGCATTTGATAAGGTACAGCACCCATTTATGATAAAAACACTTACTGAAGTGGAGTAGAGGAAGCATACCTCAACCTAATAGAGGCCATATATAAAAAAACTTACTGCCAACATCATACTCAATAGGGAAAAACTAAAAGCTTTCCCACTAACATCAAGACAAGACAAGGATGTCTGCTTTCACGACTTCTATTCAACATAGTATTGGAAGTCCTAGCCACAATGATCAGACAGAAAGAAGAAATAAATGGTATCCAAACTGGAAAGGAGAAAGTAAAACTGTCACTATTTGCAAATGACATCATGGAGTACATAGAAAACCCTATAGACTCCACCAAAAAACTACTCAACCTAATAAGTGAATCTGGCAAAACTGTAGGTTAAAAAGTCAATATTCAGAAATTGAATGCATTTTTGTACACCAATAATGAAATATTAGAAACAGAAATCAGGAAAAAAACCCATTTGACATAGCAATAAAAAAAAGTATCTAGGAATAAATTTAAAGAAGGAGATAAAAGACCTGTACTCAGAAAACTACACAACACTGAAGAAATTAAGGAAGACACAAATAAATGGAAACATATACCATGATCATGGATTGGAAGAACTAACATAATCAAAATGTCCATACTACCCAAAGCAATTTATAGATTCAAAGCAATCCCTATTAAAATAATAATGACGTATTTCTTTTTGTAATTTTTATTTTCATTGTTCAAGTACAGTTTTCTGTCTTTTACTCCCATCCCAGTCCACCCCCCAGTGCTCCCCACCTCCCTCCTATTTCCACCCGCCTTAGTTTTTGTCCATGTGTCCTTTATACTTGTTCCTGTAATAATGACATATTTCAAAGAAATAAAACAAACATTTCAAAAATTCATACAGAACAATAAATGACCTAGTATAGCAGCAGAATTTTGAGAAAGAAGAACTAAGTCAGAGGGATCACAACAGCTGACATCAAACTGTATTATAAGGCCATGGTAATCAAAACTGTCTTGTAGTGGCATGAGAAGGGACACATAGATCAATAAAACAGAGTAGAGAGCCCAGAAATAAACCCAAGTCTCTATGTCAATATTCATCAAAGGGGGCAGAAGCATAAAATGGAGTAAATAAATGGTGTTGGGACATGTAGACAGCTACATGCAAATATATGAAATTTGACCACCAACATATGCCATACACAAAAATAAACTCAAGATCAATAAAAGACTGAAACATAAG